>JAOSBL010000004.1:934350-947710 GCA_027568915.1 Erythroxylum roraimae | reverse complement strand
GGATAGGTTTGTAAAAATCTAACCAGCTTTAGACGAGAAGAAGATTACATATTCGTCGATTAAATAAAAACAGCTATAAGTGGGTTTTACCTATTCCGTAAAATCGAAGAAAACGTGTTTGTTTTAAACCAAACGTTGGTTTAATAATTACCGAAGAATACGACAGGAATAGAATTTCTAATCCCTCGTACCAAACAAGCCGTAAGTAGAGTTTCCAACCCTTTTTTTATGAGTACCCTAGGTAACTCCAAGTCGTTTGAGCTTGACAAGGAACATCATATTTCACTTTACTTGGCCATTCAAACGAGAGATTCTTTTCCCAAACTATGGGAGGTTTTTGTTCAGATTAAATTCTTTGCTTTTGATCATATTCACAGCAAATATGCAATTTTCGAAGGTATTGCTCATCACTGTCTTTTGTTTCTAATCAATGTTTTTTTCACCAAGTTTTATTAATTTCTTAGCTCGTACTAATTGCTACAATTTTATATAAAGATGAGTCAGTTAGGCGATATCATGGGAAGAAAACCGAGTACGGTATCCAAATTAATATTAACGACCGCAATGGTTACCTTGTTAATGATACCTGCGTTCTTGGGGCTGAGGTTTTTGTCTTCAGGCCTTCGACTATGCATGAGTCTATTTACAGCGTGTTGCCTAGGGATGGACCCAATGCATTGAAGCTTGAAAATGTGTTTATTTTGTTTGAACCAAGTTGGGTGCACGGCATGAGTTCTGATTTGTAACTTTCTTCTGGTATTATGATTACAATTTCACTTGTTTTAACTTTTAATTGATCTTTTAGAAATTATAATTAACTCTGATTAATAAAACAAGTTAAAAATGAAATTGTTTATAGGCATTGTTTAAAGTGTAATTATATATATTTAAAGGGTTAATTATTAAAAAACATTTTTGTTACAAATTGGAAGTTAAAACATTTTAACATTAAAGTATGGACAAGTATTGCAAATTTGAATAAAGCATGAGATAAATTTTATAATTAACCATTCTTAAAATAGGTGAAATACTAACATGTTAACTATATTTTCTTTAGAATAGTAATTAGTCAAAATATATATTCAAATAATGGTTTTGATCAATGAATGTTATATAATATGTATTTTCAATTTATGATTATAAAGTCGTTAACAAAAAAATGTTAATTACCAACACATCAAAATAGTTATCAATATCATCCCAACTAAATTTAGTAAAAAAAATCTTGTTGGTTATGAGTTTTTAATTTCTGATTTTGGTTTTCTTCTAGTTTTCAAAAATTTTGAAAACCATAAAAAGTAATTTTTGTTTCCTGTTTTTGTTTATTTTCATAATATGTTTTATTGTTATTTTAATATATATTATTTAACTTTTAATAAAATTATGAATAATTTAATTCAACATTATATTTATATATTTAATAAATTAAAATTAATTATCAAAAAATTATAATAATTTAATTTAATTTAATTTTTATAATAAAATTATTATAATTAAATTTAAAATATATAAATATTCAAATAAAATTTGATTCAATAATTAAAATATATTTCAAATAAATATTAAATTAAAAATAAATTTTTAATTTTTAATTTTTTTATTTTATTAAAATATCATAATTTTTTAATAATTTGTTAATAAATATTATATAAGAGATTAAATAAATTTATTTAGTTAAAAATAATTTATCTTTTAAGTTTTATCTAAAATATAATTATTATCAATTATAAAAATACAATTACATTAACATTAACAACTAAACAGGTTTTTGTTTTTATTTAAAAGAAAATAAAAATAAAAAACTGAAAACTACAACAGAAAAACAAGAGTAGAACCAAACAGCCCTTAAATACATCTAAAACAACCACAAGAAAATAAATTAAAGTTACTAAGATCAAAATTCGAATTATTTATATACTAGCACTTACCATACATCAACCTTCACAAAATATAATAAAAGAGAGTAATATCTAATATGTTTGAAGGTCGAAGGTATAACTTGTTTTATGATTAGTTATGCTCATAGATTAGTTTGCTGATTAACATTATAATTATAATGTTGCTCGGTTTATGATAAAATTTCTTGCCCTCGAAACTTTTAATGAGATCTTATTCCGCGCACTTAGTTACGGATTTTATTGATATAATGAAAGTTAAAAATTAGTGTAAAAAATATATTAGATAAAGCATTCTCAATGCTTGATAAATTAGACACAAGCAAAAGGCATTGCAAATTATCATTTCTTCATTAGCATAGTTAAGATAATCTTATGATGTTTCAGAATAGATATGCCAACATAGAAACTAGTGATCATTTTCTCATATCCTGCATAATAACAGAAATTCTCTGTTTCATCTAATGTATCACCAACCTGAAGGGCCTGGCAATGAATCAATTTGATCGAACATATCAGCAGGAAAGTCATCAAAGAATGTGTCTGAACTCATTTGATTCTTCACATCTTTTGTAAAACTTCCTGCTGGATCAAACATTGATTGCCCCAACGAAAGTTGTGATCCATCTCCGGGTTCTGCAGGATCCACTGCTCCAAAATCATCCAACAGGAAAGGATCATCAATTCTCGCCAATAGCTCCTGATCTGCTGGTGAGAATGTGAGTTCTTGTTGAGGCTGTACTAATTGAGGCAATGGAATTTGCAGGTATGGCTCTTCTTGCACCAAATCCAGAAAAGGCACCATCCCAGGATTGTTAATGTAGGAAGAGGACAAACATGAATGCGCCTTTGACAACCCTTCCTCCGTTGAAGAATTGAAAACTGAGGGCTTCACACAAAAGTACAGACACCATTAAAATGAACGAAACATCATCTACTTGTGATGAGACTTAACATCATGAAAGAACGTCACACTTCAAATCAAAAGTGGGATTGCATTGGTTTACCTGAACTTGGTTTTCAATGATCTCAGAAGAAGATTTTGGTGTCTTCAGAACCCTAGCGAGTCTCTTTTGTCTGCTACTCCAAAAATTCTTAACATCGTTATCAGTTCGACCAGGCAAGTAGGTGGCTATTTTTGCCCACTTGTTGCCGAATTGTCCCTGCAACTCTATCACCAGTCTCTCTTCCTCCGCCGAGAATTTGCACCCGCTACACCAAAAACACGAAAACCAAGAAATTGTTCATCACATTCACATCAATGATAAGAAGAGCCAAAAGGGTGTTTTGAATTTGATAGATTATTTATTATGATTCATTTACTTCTTCAAGTTGGGTCTAAGCTTGTTCACCCAACGAAGACGACAAGATTTTCCAGTTCGCTGCAAAAGGCCTTTGGATCGAATGGAACTCCATTCACGAGGGCCATATTTCTTCACATGGTTTATTAACACTTCATCTTCCTCTGCTTTCCAAGGCCCTTTTCTTATCTCTTCTCTTCTCACTTCCATCAAAATCCTAGACCCGTACAAATTCCATTCTGAATCACCACATTGTTATTTCAGAATATTTATTCATTTTGGTAGTGACGGTTATGGCAGTTACTCCCACTACCGTCCACTATACACCCACATTCCCCCCAATCTTGTCTCCAATTCAAAATTCTGTGAAATTACATTCATATCTATTCGTTTCAGTGTGACATTTCATTAAATAGATTCTGGACACTGTTGTGTATTACAGTTGGGTCTGCTTAACCCAACCCAAAAGCTTCAAGAGCCTGTTTTCAAAGGATGGGGTTGATTGGGTTCCCCAGTTTCTTCAGAGCCCAAAATTTCTGGAGTTTCTTTGCACAAGTCCTCCCTAGGAGATCCAATTTTGACATGCTTAACACTCAATTTTTTTTTTATGTTATCTCACAACTTCTGGAGTTTTATCTGATATAAGAAGCTGCATCTATTTGATGAATGATCATACAACGACGATCCTTAGGAACCAATTGTTTTTACAATTCTTATTTTGTGTAATCGGTCATTTACGATCGACCGTATTCCAAACTGAGTACAATATGGTGAATTCAAACGCTCCCTATTTAGTGCTATTTCAATCAAATCTTGGTGTATTCATATCTTTCCTAGAATGAGCTTAAACTTTGTAAGGAAGAAACTATAAACAGAACAGAGTTGTACCAGTTAGCTGAATAATACCTACTGTGAAACAGCAGCAGGTGAATTTGACATTTCCATAGCTTTCAATTGGCTAAAGAGGATTTAGGTCTCTAATTATTACACCTGTTTGTGAAATTTCCCATATCAGAAAAGTACATGAAGATCACATTGGTTGATCAAACAAAGACTATATAACAATGGAACTACAGTAATTTCAGTTACTCTTTGCGTGCCCTAGTAGAAATCTCAATCCAATCCCTGATATTAGCTCCAATTTCAATGAAATCCTCTACCTGCAATACACAGTAAAAGAAATTACCCATCTTTACTCTTCTTTTTTCTTCAAATTTCATCGATCAAGAAACGAATAAAGTGGTTAATAAAGTAAGCAATTGTTGCTAACCTTGCGGATGTCGGAGGCTTGAAGGGCGGCGAAAGTGGCGGTGGCGCCGGAGCCGACAAAGAGAGAGGCAATACCAAATGCTTTAATAGGCATCAGACGAGAGTCGCCCACGAAGCCCCTCCTCCACGATGCAATGCCCGTCCCTAACTGCGCTCCACTTGCCACCACCCACCACCACCACGACTTTATATTTCCTCCCCCGCCGTCGCGGCCTCTTCTACTCCAGTCCTCCATTTCGCCCAATTTTTCTGTGTGGGGTTTGAGTGTCGCCGTCGAATTCTGTTCAATCGTCCATGTTTCTAACAGGCTTAACCAAGCTTTTGTGTATTGAATACATTTTATTGGTTTTTCAAAATATTTTGTTACTTAGATGTGCTAAAGCCCATTAGGAAATTTCCAATCCAAGTCCAAAAAAATTTTACGGGTTCGAGATCCAATTTAAGCGAACTGAAAATTATTAGATTTAGTTTAAGATCTCACTCAGAGTCCAACTAAAACTCATCCTAAACATGCTTGAATCAGGTTCTTAAAGGTGCAAATTTGTGATGTTTTTACTTTTATATAAGACATTTTGGATCGAACACTCCTGCAGCCGAAACTTTATTCAGATTCGACTCAAACTCTCCAATCAAACTGAGATTTGTTCAAATTTTTCTATCTACATATTCTTAAAATCATCCAACGAATCCAAAGAGGGCAAAAGTTAGTATTTTTCTCATTTCTCAACTGTAAGGTATAAACCAGATAAGATCTTTCATTCTTAATGAAAATGTGTCAAGGCAAAAGGTAATGAATCACACTTGCAAAGACTGGTGTATAGTTGAGCATATATTTTCCAGTAAAATAGGGATGGTATACAAGAAAACTTGCAGTCTGTTTCCACAGCATTTGCATTAGTTCGACATTAATCAGTTATCACCTTTTTCAGTCATCCTGGCCGGGAGAGGACTTGCAGCAGTTGAACCAGAAAACAGGCTATCAATCTTGGCAGTTTCTCAAACTTCAGTTTTCTTTTGAAGAAAGGGGCAGACAGTCCTCAGATCCTTGTACTATCTGCATTCATGTCGGGATCCAAACCTTCACAAAGGGTAAGTCTGAGAATTGAATGCACCGCAGAAATTCAGATACGTAATACTTTCTGCAACAAGCAGTACAGGCTCCATGAATTTTCAATCAGTTCCGACCTGAGCAACACCCCTGAAATATATCCTTTCAGTGCAGGAAGCAAATGCACTTCACATGACAGAACGAGCTAAAGCAGTTTCTTTCCTCTTAGTGGCATTGCTACCCAGAGCCCTGTGTGACAATACAACAATAATCACTTTCATAGTCCTCTCTTCTCTAACAAAGTAAATAGGATTATCATAAACTGAATTTCCTCCACCAACAGAATTATGTGCCTAACAGATTACCGTAAATACCTACCTCAACAACAAAAACCAAAATGAAGCTCACAACACAGTAAGCGATGACATTATTCTCAAAAAGCCCACCCCCTAGCAGCCACAGTGGAAAAAGAAACGAAAAAAGAAACATAGAGCTACTTATCCTGCTTAGCATGTAAGTAATCCAATCATCAGTAACAAAAATGCATACCAAGATGTGAATAAAAGTAAATACCTTAATTAACTAGGCAATCACGTTAGTAAATACCTTAATTAACTAATCAATCACGTTATGAGGTGAATATCAGATATATCACTAATATAGGCTTAATAAAATATAATCACTAGGCTCCAAGACTCCAGTTTATTTTTTTGTTGTTCCTGCTGAAAAATGACATGTGGACACACTTGAAATATAAATAATTTGGTTGTTTCTGAGAAATCACTAACTTACACATGCCAACAAACAGTAACTTCATACTACAAATGGCAACAATCATTTCACCAATTGTTTTAGGGAAATCCCATTATGTAAACCCAAAAGTTATAAGGAGTATGCCTGCAACAGTTATTTCTGTCATTTCCTGTCCAGTAATCAACTTGTCGAAGGTTGGTCAAATATTTGTAATGTGGAAGAAGTAGCTACCATAAACAATTTAAAAGGGCATGAGTGCTTACGTATGATTATTGCTCTGTACCTGGATCAATTCAATACTCATTTCACAATCATCTATGACTTCAACACTACATTCCAGATTGTGACTTAGCCAACATAAACTTGGAATATCTGGTTTCCATTCTACTTTCAATTACAACGAGCTTGTTCATGACAACACGTTCCTACATATCTAAAATAAAAGGATAGGGACGCTGGATAATGCCACTCCCACGACCCAAATTAAAGAATATAACAAACTCGATTGTGTACAAATAATTCTGCCAGTAAGGTAACAAAATGGACATACAAGTGTTAACAGAACCTAGCCAGTCAACAAAAAATGGGGTCCACAAAACTTTATTTTATTATGCCAATTCCATTTCAAATGAGAGTTGATATGTTTCATCGACCAGTGTGAGAAGAAGAAAAGGCTCTGAAGCTACATTGTATATTTATATTAAATGACGGCAGCTTATATCAAAATTTTCTGTTCTTAGCAAGTTTAATGTTAAAAGTACTTCTTGATATTTTTCTACAAGTTGCACATATAAAAAATGGTAAATGTAAGATCAATAGGTGCCTAGAAATTCATTTGGTTGCTTACAAGTTGCTTTTACTAGAATCACACTTTTACCATACAAGTAACTGATCAGTAGCAAATTTGAATGATTTTTCTACATGGATTACATCACTAGCTGTGCCGAAGATGAGGCATAAATCTTTCATAAGATCCAATATTCCACCGTATGTGATATAACTTGAATTGTCATAGTAAAAAGGTTAGCTCACAATAAATAGCCAACTCTATAGAAGTGGAACTCTTCATATTAATGATTCTTGCAGTTAACCACCTAGAGATTCATGCAAACTAAATGTGCATGACTTATGTCATTAACTAACTATAGATTTGTGCAGTTCTCCAACAATTATGCTTTAGATAATTGATATCTCAAATCTGTAACACGAAGACATTCCACTAGTCATGAAAATTTCCAGCTAGTGAAGGGAATGAAAACCTTCAATTAGCTCCATTAAATGCACACTCAGTAAAAGAAGGAAATCAAATAACTGAAATATAGAACACGCAAGCCAATTATGACTGTAAATAAATTATCTGGCTTCAAAAAGATATTTCAGTCTCTTAAGCTGATAAGCAACAATCTATCATGAAATAGCATGCAACAAAAGCTCAGCAAAAACAATCAATTTTGAAAACGAGAAGCCCATGCAGTTGTCAACAACAACAAATAAAGACAGTTCGTTTGTTCTTCCAGTAACGGAACACCAAGACAACAAACCTAAAATAACCTTGCTTGATCCTAATAAATGTCAATATAGAGAGGGAAATAATCACAATGTAAAAGTTGAATGCAACCAAGGGAATATTCATTATCTGCTTGGATTCCAGCAAATTTTACAGCCTGTTGCGCCTGACAAGTAGGCCATGCTCACTAACAAAGCCTAAATGTCTGCAGATGACAAATGTACTTCAGGCACCTGCCTTACCATTAAGACTGATGCCATGTCCACTTTAAAAAACGAGAAATGAGTGAATGCGCCATGCAGATAACTAAAGATAAATACAAAGATATACTTAGTAAGCAACAATGACACGCACGCTTCCTTCACTATTCAAATAATACAAGCAAAGAAGATTGGAGTACTTGACTCATGATACAAAATGCATTTTCCTCAAATTGATTACGAGCAGAAAAATGTAATTTGCTTGCTGCGGCTGTAATACCTACAGCTTTGAAAAAATAACCAGTGCAGATATAACAATATATATTACAAGATTGAGCAAACTATTTAAATCCAAAGACACTGTTAGGCTGTTGTAAAGCGATGAATCAGTAAGCATAACCCAAAATTCTAGGGAAGCTCTTGCTGACAGAAAAGCATTCAAGTTATTAAAACATCTACTCATTAAACAGACAGTTTTCCAATTTACATTTGCAGCTACACATGAACAGGGACTAACATTAAACCTTACACAGTTTGATCAAGGTCCTTGCTGAAAACAAAGAAGGAATTAAAACAAATTTCATGTTTACCCTTTCATCCTACAGGTTCATGACTTAACAATCAGTTGATGTCAAGCTCCCCAGTCATCCACATCCAGGCTTCCAAATCACTTCAGATAGCTGTTAACACTACGAAATAGCAATGTTATATCCTCAACCCTGGCAATAAGCACAAAACGAGATCAGCCCATAATTAAATAAACAAAAGCAAGTGTAAATATCACAAATATGTCCAAAATGCAATTCACTTGGAATTCACGTACTCCCAAAAACCGTTAGCTACATTTCTCTATTGGCATCATTGATCTAATTAGCAACTAAATGTGGCAATAAAAATTCGATATACCAAAATCAAACCTTTTCTTTCCTTATGATGAGACTCGTGAACCTTGTATGTATCAGAAGTGGCTGAAGATAACCACATCCCAGGAAATAAACACTGCAAAAACACCATAAAGACAGTCAATTCATCAGCCACCAGTGCAAAAAACCCAACATCTACGAACTCATAAATAAAAAGTTTGGAACTTTGGGTCGTACATCAAGCTGCTTCTGCACAAGCTTAATCCTCTTCTTGGGTTTCCTGGAGGGCTTTGACCCAGTCAAAGAATAGATATCCTCAGCAATCTCCTGTTTGGTAAGCGAAATCGAGAAGTACACTCTCTTAACTTTCCCTTTTCCCTTCTCGTTTTTATTCTCAGACACCTTCGCACCATCACCACCCAACTCAGACCCATCATTTCTCTCAACCCTAACATTCATCTCTGCTCCTCCACCACGACTAACTCTCTTCTTGGCGCTCCTCCTCGCACCTCTACTCGCATTCGCATCAGCACTAGACTTCTTCTTAGTAACCAGCCCTCTAGGCCTCAGATTCCACACCTTATGCTCCGCTGCTCCCGAACCTTCCACATTCCAAGTTTTATTTTCATCAGAAGCTGCTCCACCATCACCGTTCCTCTTCGCACCAAGCCAAATGAACAGCTTCGACTTCTTGTCAACCTGACCATCAACAGATTTCATCTCCAATCCCTCATTCTTCTGATCAACACCCAATTCCCTAGCAGTAGACTGGTGGGAAGACTCGCCTAAGTGCTTACGAACGCGGTGGTGGTTGCCGGAGTTGTTCTTGGACCAATTGAGACCTTGAAAAGTGAAATTGTGGAGTGGCTGATGAGGAGGTTTCACGGTGGTCGGAGGATTCATTGCCAAGTGTTCAGTACTAGGATTTGATTGCCTTTGGCTCTCTGAAACAGAAGGAAACACCATAGGAAACTCGAGAATTGAGAGAAGAAGAAAGAGGCGGTTACACACAGGTGATGCTTTTTTTCTTTGGGACGGTAACTAAAAATGTCTTCACTTTCCACTTTCTCTGGTCCATATTGCCCCTGTGTGTTTTCTATATTTACTATGTTTGGAAAGTCAATGATGACTTGGCCTGCAATAGAGTCTAACACACGTATCTGCTCTGGTGATAAGTATGATGAAAACTTAAATACAATTAATTCACTTGTTTGTTTAATAAAATTATAGTGTAAAAAAATAAATAAAAATTTTTATTATTAATTGACCATTAAATATGGTTATAACTTTTTAAAACCAAAAACCTTGATTAAAAAAAGTATATATATACATTTTTAAATTTTTAAATTTTACATTTTTTAAAATATTTAAATTTATTAGTGGACAAAATAATAATTTTTTAGAAAAAATAAAAAATTAATAAAATATATCATTAATATTACAATAAAATATTTAGACAGAATTTAATTTATTAAGTCTAAACTAAATTATTATTCCTAAATATCATTCATTGAAGATCTATTTACTTTCAGAACAGGGGATTTACCATAAATACAAAGATGGACACTATTCATAATGGTTCATCCCTAGCTTTTGTTTCAAAGTGACCACTGAGCAGTGAAGGGAAACAAAAATCGTAAGTTCGAGAGAAGGTGATCTGAAGTGCTCTTCTTGATTTCAGGCACTCCTGCTTCAACTTCCCACATCCATGAATGCATTCTGTTAGTCGAATGATCTGGAAAAATGAACAATAAATATTCTCATTCATCAACCTACAATGCCTGAATGCAAATTTCACCAAGAAACAAGGATCCGGGAGTGAGGCAAGTCGGCAACCGTATGTTTTTAAACCTTCTTAACACGCTCATGCTGGCATTCAAGAAGAAGGTAGATGTATCCATGTTAGTTGCTCCAAACCATGCCGGCTGAATTTGACAAGCCAGCCAAATTTCAGAATCCTTATAACCAGATGAATCAAACAGCTCTTAAATACTGACAATCAGCCAATAGATACATTTCAAACTTTTAGACTACATTATCAGTCTGACCAGTGATATATACCACCAGAGATCAGAGGAGCAGTGTCCTCATTCCCGAATAAATATTACGATGTTCATAACCAATACAGATCACCAAGGCCGAGTAAAGATTTATGGAGAATGTAAATGCTGTGGAAGCACCTCAATGAATAAACTCAATCTAGTACCGAAATATGAGGGCTGATACCATGATCAGCACAACTGAATAGCATGCTTTCGGAAGCAATTCAGGGGAAAAATTTACATGTGGAATGAGTCATCCTGTGAAAGAATAGTATAAGCCACTTTTGGAGCTGGATTACCAATCAAAACCAGAGACACTACATCAACTGCAAATCTATGATACTTCATTATTAGCTAGGTTTCTTGGCAACAAACACTCAAAATAATGTTTAAGAGCAGCTGGACACATTCCATGTGCGCGAGCTAGGAAGCATTTTTCACTGGTTGCAACAATGCTTGCAATGGAGTACTTAACTGTACACAAACCCTTTTCCATAACCAGCTTTTGGAATCTATGTCGAGGTTTTATGCGTTTTTCTAAGTCAAAACACAAAAATGCAGGAAAAGCAACAAGATCATGCAAAGAGCCACCCATCTCACGGCACAGGTAGTTCACCTTGTCAACTATCATTTCTGGGCTTTGGTTCATGATTTTTGGTGCTCTATTGATCATACTACAGACATTTGAGAAACTAATCCCAGCATCGAGAAGACAATCAAATCGTTCCTGCAATTCCGTACTAGTGCCATGCAAGTGAACAAAGATCTTCACACATAAAGCATTCTCTGCAAATCCAATTCCATGCACAAAGTCAAGCTTATTCCTCGTATGGACAGGAGTTCTAGATGCTCGGATTATTTCTAAGTAAGCTCTATACTCTTCATCGATGTCATCATTAGAATCACTCATGAAATAACTAGCTAACAGTGGATGATTTCCTTTCTTGATTTCATTGAAAAACCACAAGTGTAGGTCCAAAGCTCTCATCACATGAGGTAAATTTGCCATTTTATTTCTTCCCATTATATGGGAATACTTTCGAGCAACAGATTCCAACTCTTCATCACTCAATCCAAAATATCTTAGTAAACCTTGAACTGATATCACCTTCTTGTCCAAATCAAAATTGAATATCTCAGGTCTCTCTAACAGTAATAGACAAGCATCCTCCTTTGAAACATCAAACCTACAAAAAAAGTTTGCTTTTTGGACAATATCTTCTATGGAGTAATCAACAAAAATTCTCTTGCTTCTTCCCATTAACTCTCCCATTTTTCCCTTCTCACAACCCAAATCATAAAAAACCCGAATCTTCTTACAAGTCTCAGACCACGCATCAACATTTTCCTTGACATAACTCCGTAAATTAAAATCTAAAAGCAGAACTCTCAAATCATCGAGCAAAGCCTCATTCTCCCCATCAAATTTACCATTCAACAAATAAGGAAAAGTCAGACAAATACCAATCACTTCAACCTTAGAAAATCCATAAATCAAAAAACCAGAAAGTCTAGACGTTAACTCCTTCGAACCCTCTCCAAAAACAGAAGTTTCCTCTCTACACAAATTGCCCAACTTGTTCCATGGAAACCCAAAAGCAGAAAGCGTATAAGAAGCATTCAAAGGAGCCACATCCTCAGAAAAGAAAAACTTGTTTTTGGGCAAAAACCCATGAACCTCATTGTAATCAATTCCGATGCTTTCGTAAAAGAACTCGAATTCGTTAATGGGATGGTACCTTAGGAACTTCTGGAACGACTTGGGGAAATCCGACACCTTGAAACCAACATCGCTGTTCAAATTGGCGATGAGGTTAGAAAGCGAGATAATCGAGTACTTGCTTATGTTCTCGGCGTAAGTAAAAGGCACTAATCTCGTTAGATGAAGGTAGTCCGTGAGCACTTCCTGCGCCTCTTTCACAGCTCGTGATTTGTACTTGGAAGGGATTTTCGAGAGAGATGGAAGCTTCGGGAGAGAGGCGAAATGGCGGGAAATCATAGTACAGAGATTCCAACGTTGCGGACTTTCTCTGCGATTCCTAGGGTTTCTGCAGAGTCTAAAGACCTTTCGCCACTCTCCACCATTGAACATTTGAACTCTTTTCTTTCAATAAAAATTGAATAATAATAATAAAAACAAAAACTGAAGAGGGGCATATTAGTAATTGTAATGACTCAATCTGAGCCCATAAAGGCCCTGTTTGACAATCAGCTGATAGCTGATAGCTGATAGCTGATTCTATCAGCTGATTTGACCAGCGGATTGTATTAGCTGTTTGTTAAAGATGTTTGGTAAAATTAGCTGTTTAAGTGTAAAATGACTTATAAGGGCATTACTTTAAAAAATATAAGAATATGATTATTATATATTTTAGTATTTCAATGAATATTCTTATAAGAATTTTCATTTTAGATATTTAATTCTACAAAAATTAAGTTTATAACTCTAATAAAAAATATAGAACATATAATAATAATAATA
>JAOSBL010000004.1:898596-921677 GCA_027568915.1 Erythroxylum roraimae | reverse complement strand
AGAGTAAAGATTTAATCTTACTGTTTCAGTAAGCTTTCGATCTTACGAGATTTGTGTTCGATTCTGGTGATTATGGCATCTGCATTGTCTGCTTCTACAAAATCCTCTGCTCCTGCCATTTTTTGATCTCCCTCACTCTCTCCCCAAGCACTTCTCTCCTGGACGAGGTCTTAAGGTTTTCTTCCCAGAAACGACGGCGTTTCGGATGATGTACTTGTGGGCTAGAATCCATTGATCGGAAAAGACAACATGAGCTTGGTTTTTGCTAAAACAGCCCAACGTTGAGTTGTTTAAATTCGGGGGGCAAATTTATTAGATAATTTATTTTAATTATACAATTTTAAAATATTTGAAATTTATATTATTATTTTAAATTTTAATAAATTTGAGTGCCTTTTTTATGGAAAAACTAACTAAGAAATAAGTAATGTTTTAAATTTTGTAAACTCTATTATCTCATTATCGTTTCAAATCTTACGTTTACCTGAGTTTTTCCGTAAGAATTTTTGATAACCTAAAAAGTCTCTCTTGTCATTTTTATAGCCCACTATTATAATAACAAGAAAGTATATATTATTTGCTTAAAATAAACATGTTTTTATATAATATTATATTAAATATCATGTATGAAATTCCTTACCTTCTTCAATTTCATGAAAGATTGCCATATATGAATAACACCAATTATCAGTTTCATGCTAATCCTCTTTAAAAGCTCACCTTCATCAACTTGTTGAAGTGGTTTGCTCGAGTTATCATATATACCGGTTATATTGAACAAGTTAACCTACAAACTTTGATGTTGCTATGCGTTAAAAACTTTGATGTTCACACCAGCTTTGGAGGATACGGACTTCTATATACAAGATGAGATGCGTTGGGTGCATTCCAATCTTACTAAACACCATTAGGGTTGGCAGTTTAAATGGGCCTCCCTATTTGGGGTGATCTGCTGGTTCCTGTAGTACTAACGCAACAAAAGTGTGTTCGACCAAGACTTTGTTTGGCCGGCAGAGGGGGATCACGCGGTTATGGCTTACGTCAACGGAATCGAATGGGCAAGAGTTGCGGAAAGTTGTGTGTTTCCGAACTAGGGCTTACCCGCGGGTCGATTCGTGGGGTGGACGAAACCGCCTGAAGACTGAGTTAAAGTTAACACTGATAGGGCTGTTCAACAGGGTGGAAAGATCTCTATTGCTGGAGGGCTAATTAGAGAATGACAAGGTTAATGGTGTGGAGGTATTATCCAGCACCTGCCGAGAAGCTCACCGCGCATGGTAGAATTGTGGGGAGTCCACGAGGGTCTTACTTTAGCATGGACCTTGGGTTATCGCCCGGTCATTTTAGAAGTGAACTCCTTGGAGGTTATCAATATTTTGTCCTCTTCTCCTACCGCTTTATTTGATGAGGTTTCTTTGGTAACAAGTGTCCGCGACATGCTAGAATGAGCTTGGGAGGTACGCATGCAATACGTGCACCGCGAGGGAAACCAAAGTGCAGATCAATTAGCCTCTATCGCCAGACTAGCCAGCCAGGATTATATATTATGCGGGGGCCTCCACCGACAGTTCTGGAACGTATTAACTGGGACTTGCAAGGCGCGGTATATCGCCGGACCATGCGCTAGTTAGTTTGTTTTAGAATTTGCATTTCCTCTGTGTTAAAAAAAAAGACAATTATAATAAGTGCATGAGTAAAATGATATAAATTATGAGGATAAGCTCAACACCAAGCAAAAAGATTTCAACAATATTACATGTGTTCATCTGAAATACCACAAAAAACTGCAAGAACTGAGCATGGCTATTGCAACCTAAACCATTTTAGAAATTATCTAAACAAGATTAGATCTTTCGGGGTTTTTGATAGAGAATAGGATGACATACCAATGAACAAATCGAAAGAATGTGGGAGAGCAAATGCACATTAAACAATCTCGCCATAAAATCAACAACAATGCCAAATCGTACGAAAAAACATACTTAGTGACCTGTGTAGTAAAAATATAAAGGAGTTTATTAGCAAATTTTAAACATCAATCAAAATATAAAAATTTACAAACTTGTTCCTAAGTTGATATAACCTTGAATGTCTTCATGAGTAGTTTCTCCGGCTTCTTCTTGGGCTTGTTGGGCTTAGCCTTGGGCTCTTTGGGGTTTTCTTTTTTTCTCATTGAGCTTTTGTATAATTTCTAAAAATTTTAATTTACAAATCACTTATATTGTTAACAAAATTATATATTATTTTTAACTCTTTTCATATTATTTCTTAAAAAAAGTATCTTGCGATATGAATAACTGCGAAATATGAAATGTTTTGAATTTGGTAAACTTGATTATCTCGTTACTTTCCCAAATCTCTCGTATGTCCAAGTTTTTCTATAAGAATTTTTTATAACCAAAAGTTGCCTCTTTATCATTTTCATAGCCCACGATCATAACTGTTTTAACTTTATCGGAACTAAGTTTAGTACATCAATCACTAAAATAAACATGTTTTTATATAATATTAATTTAAATATCATTTATGTATGAGGTACAAATATAAAATTTCTTACCTTATTCAAATTCACAGTATTGACATATGTAAATAGTACTAATTGGGTTCACGTTAACCTTCTTTAAAAGTTCACCTTCATCAATTGTTGACGTGGGTTACCCGAGTCATCATATGCGCCAGTTATATTAAACGAGTTAATCTCTACACTTTGATGATCTTACAAGTTAAAAATCTCAACTATTAAATTAAAAAGACAAATGCAATAAGGGCACGAGTAAAACAATATAAATTGTGAGGACAAGCTCAACACCAGGCAACAAAGGAAGATTACATGTGCATGGTGGCACAACCATAGCTTGCCATCTGAAATACCACACAGTTCTCATTTTGGAAATGATCTAAATAAGCATATTAACCATCCCTGCCGTAATACCAATGACAATAATAACCTAGACCTGAGAATGAATAGGAGTGTGGCAGATTAGGTACACTTTAGCAAATATTGAAGGCAATAGATGAACGCTTTTAAGCCCCAGATACAATCAAGACTGCTCATAAGAAAAAATGTTGATTAAACTTATAAAAAGATGTGTTGAAGTAAAAGTAAAACCATGCGGCTGTGTAGAGAAAAGGAGCATATAGGCTGTACCAAAGTTTAATAATTCGTGAACTTGTACCAAAGTTGACATAAGCTAAAGCCCTTGAATGTCTTCACGAGTAGCTTCTCTTCTTGGGCTTCTTAGGCTTTGTCTTGGGCTCTTTGGGCTTCATCTTCTTTTTGGGCTTTCTCTGCTTCTTCTGATTAAGCTTTTATATAATTTATAAAAAATTTCATTTAAAAACTACTTATATCGTAATAAAATTATGAATTATTTTATAATTCTTTTCATATTCTTTCTACAAAAAATTTCAAGATATGAAATACTTAGAGATAAAGAATGTTTTGAATTTGACAAAATTGATTGCCTCGTTACTTTTTCAAACCTTTATACCACGTAATTCTTTTCATAAGAATTTTTATAATCTAAAACTTGCCTCTTTAATCATTTCTATAGCCCACAATAATTATAGCATGGAAGTCTATTTTAACTTCACTAGGAATAGGTTTAGTATATATCATCCCTTAAAATAAACATGTTTTATATAAGATTACATTTACGTAAGAGATAAAAATATGAAATTCCTTACCTTCTTCAAATTTATGAAAGATTGACATATGTAAATAGTACTAACTATCGAATTCATGCTAACCTTATTTAAAAGTTCACCTTCGTTAACTTGTTGAAGTGATTTGCCCAATTCATCATATGCGTCAATTATATTTAACGAGCTAATCTCCACACTTTGATGATCTTACAAGTTAAAAATCTCAAGTGTTAAATTAAAAAGATAACTACAATAATTGAAGGAGTGAAACAATATAAATTGTGAAGATAAGCTCAACGCTAGGTAACAAGATTCCATCAATATTAGTGACACAAACATAGCACACCATCTGAAATCTGAATACCTCACAATATTACAAGGAAAAGTGTAAGAGTGTTAAGTTTTGGTAAATCGAATTTTCTACACGAAAATGCATACTTAGTCAACTGTGTAGGAAAAATATAAAGGAATATCTGAGAAAATTTTAAACATTAATCAAAATTTACACAATCCGTGAGCTTGTACCTAAGTTAACATAAGCTAAAGTCCTTTAATATCTTCACGAGTAGCTTCTCCAGCTTCTTATTGGACTTGTTGGGATTCGTCTTTATCTCTTTGGGTTTCCTTTTCTTTTTGGGCTTCCTCATCTCATTGAGCTTTTAAATAATTTGTAAAAAAATGTGTAATTTTATTAACAATACAAGTGGTTTGTTATATTGTAGTTTTAAAATATATTTTATTTTTAAAAGTTGAGTTATATTTTATTTATTTATTTATGTATTTATTATAATTTTATTTGCATAATTTTTTAACGTGTCAGCTTTACGTTTTTACTCTTTAACCTGCATCACTATTTTATTGTCTCATTTGCATGCGAGTCTACCGAAAACAGTCTCTTTATTATGTAGAGATAAGGCTGCCTACTATCAAACCTCTCCAAATCTTGCTTTATTGTGGAACTTCGGACTGAGTATGAAGATGACGATGACAAGTAGTTTGCAAATGGAATTTTTTTACAACTCATCCCTTAAAATAAACATGTTTTATATAATATTAATCTAAATATCATTTATGAATGAGGTATAAATACGAAATTCCTTACCTTCATCAAATTCACGAAGCATTGACGTATGTGAATACTACTAACTACCAAATTCATGCTAGCCTTATTTAAAAGTTCACCTTCGTCGACTTGTTGTAGTGGTTTGCCCGAGTCATCATATGCACCAATTATATTGAACGAGCTAATCTCCACACTTTAATGATCTTACAAGTTAAAAATCTCAAGTATTAAATTAAAAAGAAAACTAAAATAAGTGCACGATTAAAGCAATATAAATTGTGAAGATAAGCTCAACGCCCTATAATAAGATTCCATCAATATTACAAGTGCATAGTGGCACAAACATATAATGTCATCGAAATGTCACACATTATTACAAGGTAAAATGTAAGAGTGTTGAGTATTGGTAAATTGTTTATAATTTTTCTTTGATGAATTTTCTACATGAAAAGCATACTTAGTCACCTGTGTAGGAAAAATATAGAGGGAAATGCTAGAAAATTTTAAACATCAATCAAAATTTAATAATTCCTGAACAAACTAAGTTGACATAAGCTAAAGTTCTTGAATTTCTTCACGAGTAGCTTCTCTAGCTTCTTTTAGGGCTTGTTGGACTTGATCTTTATCTCTTTGAGCTTCTTCTTTTTGTGTGTTTTGAGCTTCTTGTTCTCGGTGCATTTTTATACAATTTATAAAAATTTCCATATGCAAACCACTTGTAATGTTAATAAAATTACAAATTAATGTGTGATTCTTCTCATATTCTTTCTTATGAAAAAAAAAAACCTCAAGATGTGGTTTATACATCTCTTTAAAAAGGCTTTTGTATTACAAACATGTTCATGTCACAAACTATGCTTCAGACTGATTCTCTACAATCATCTACAGAGTGGATTATAGGCTTTGACATGCCCGTGTTCTAAGTCATATTTCACATTTAGCTTTTTTACCTTGTCTATCTTTAAAGGCTTCAAAATTGTTTCTGACTAAGGATTCTCCTTATTTTTTATTGCACATAGGATATAAAGTAATTTTTAAAATCATCGCTACAAAATTGAAGGCAGTTGTGAAGTCTATCACAAATCTTACTTAAGGGGCATTCATCCGGGAAACCATTGGAGACACTTTTGTAAAGGTTTAGCATATCTAGGTTGAAAGATAATACAAAAATGACCAAAGTAATGAGTATATCAAACATACTTGGCGATTGCTGGAGAGAAACTGGAAGCAGATCGGTGAGATGATGCGTAAAGCAGGCAAGAGAACCCCTTGAATGAAGATTGGAGCGCGGATCGGCTGGCGATGAAGACGCATCAAAGAGGAAAAGCGGAGATCGGAGAATATTGGAGATTTAGGGTTCTGTAAATTTTAATTTCATTTTAATTGTTCCATGTTATCTTTTACTTTTTTAACGTGGAATTTAAAAATATGTTAACGGTGCCATGTAATACATTGTACAACGTGTATATGACATAGCCTAATTTTCGTCCAAAAAGCCTTCAATTGAGCAGACTTGTGTAAGTTCGGAACTTCATTAAGCAAGTTACAATTTTAAGTCTTAAACTGATCAAACTAAAAAACGTTAGGCCTCATTTTAGGCTTTTAGCCCGTTTTCAAATCTTTCACAAACCTATGTCTTTCCATAAGAATTTTTGATAACCCAAAAGTTACCTCTCTTATCATTTCTATAGCACATGATCATTACGACATTTAAGTTTATTTTAACTTCACCAGAGACTAGGTCTAGTATATATCATCCCTAAAATAACAATGTTTTTATATAATATTAATGTAAACATCAGTTATGTATGAAGTACAAAAAAAACAAGTTTATCTCAAGATATGAATAACTGAGAGATGAAAAATGTTTTGAATTTAGTAAACTTGATTGTCACGTTACTTTTCCAAATCTTTCGTCTGTCCAAGATTTTCCGTAAGAATTTTTTATAACCTAAGAAATCTAACTCATTGTCATCCCTGATTTCAGTTATAAGATTATAAAATTTCAAAAAACATAAGAATTAATTAAATGAAAGTAAACTTTATACTTTAATTTGCATATCACGACGTGGGACCTTCTTGCCATTAGTATATAAGTTGCTCATTTTTGCTCCTCCCATGCTTGAATCATATTCGCACTAGCCTATTAAATCATGAGTAGATAACATTTGAATATTGGAATCTATTCCTTTCGTTACAATGCCGTACATCACTTCAATTACGCTCAAAATTGCATATGCCTAATAAGTCATTATTTATAAATAAAAATATTTACAACAATAAAAAATTGAAATTTTATAAAAAGTAAGTTATTTTCATTTTTTGGTCTCAAACTTCACTCAATTTTTTTTTGTTGACCAATAACAATACGGAGTGATGTTATTGGGAAAATCTTTAAAAGAAAAACTATGATTGAAATTGATTACTTATGCGATAATTTCTACGATACTTTTGTATCATATCCACCTCAATAATACTCAACACAAAATTATACTCATCTCCACCAATTAATGAAAAGAGAGATCAAAAGAAAAAGAATAATACTTGTTCGACATCTCAACTACCATAATACCAGCGACAATGCCAACCTAGACCTAAGAATGAATAAGAGTGACGGATTTGGTGCACTTTAACAAATATTGAACGCAATAAACCATCCCTTCAAAGGCCTAGATACAATTAAATTAAGACTGCTCGTAAGGAAATTGTTGTCACAAACTCATAAAAAGATGCGCTGAAGCAAAAGTAAGATCAGACTTGTGCAGAGACAAATAGCCTATAGGCTGTGTAGACTCTAGATATAACGATTTTTGTAGCAAAAATTTTAGTAATGATTTTAGTGGTATCGAATACCTCGTTCAAAACGCCATGTGATCTTCGACCAATTCTACACTTCAATAATATTTTCAGGAGTAAGTCCTATAGCCTGTTTCAAATATTTAGCGGCTTGGTCGAAGCAAGCTTCCGTAAGTTTAAAGTCGCTCTATTGAATGGCCTGTTCTTCTCAATCGGAATAGGAATAGATATTTTATCTAAATAGATTCTATTTATAATCTTTTTTTCTTTTTTATATAATTTTTTCATATAATAAAAATTCTTGTTCTAAATTTTTAAATTTTAATAATAACAAATTAAATCTATAATTGAATTAATTCAATATGTGATTCCCTAATGTAACTGGTGAAAAAGAAAATTAAATTCCTTTCAGAAGATGGACTAATAAAGGATATAAGAGTTGAACTTTCTAAAATCAATGTTTTAAAGATAATGTTAAAAAAATTAATCTATACAAATTAGAGAGAAACAAGACCTTCTATTTAACTTTTATCCTACAATACCTTTTCTCACCAGTCACGATCTATGTAGAGCATAAGAGTGTTAAATATTGGTAAATTGCCATCAAATTTTCTTTAATG
This sequence comes from Erythroxylum roraimae, assembly GCA_027568915.1. NCBI lineage: Eukaryota > Viridiplantae > Streptophyta > Magnoliopsida > Malpighiales > Erythroxylaceae > Erythroxylum > Erythroxylum roraimae. Next base: position 913,553 of record JAOSBL010000004.1, on the reverse strand, counting down.
CGTTTTCTATGCATGAAAAAGCATACTTAGTCCTCTGCATAGGAAAATATTTAGGAGTATGTTAGAAAATTTTAAACATCAATCAAAATTAAAAAATTTGTGAACTTGTACCTAAGTTGACATAAACTAAAGTTCTTGAATATAGTAGCTTCTCTAGCTTTTCTTGGGCTTATTAAGCTTCATCTTGGGCTTCTTCTTCTTTTTGAGTTTTCTGAGCTTTTCTTCTCGTTGAGCATTTATATAATTTATAAAAATTTTCATCTGCAAACCACTTATATTGTTAATAAAATTACAAATTATTTTGTAATTCTTTTCATTAATTTTGTTTCTCAAAAAAGGAAAAAAAAAGTACCTCATGATATGAATAACTGAAAAATAAGAAATGTTTGAAAATTGGTTAACTTGATTATCTCGTTACTTTTCCGAATCTTTCATCTGCCTAAGTCTTTCTATAAAATTTTATTATAACCCAAAAATGGCCTCTTTTATCATTTCTATGGCCCACGATCATAATAGTATGAAAGTCTATTTTAACTTCACCGGGACCATGCCCAGTAAGAATCATACATTAAAATAAACATGTTTTATATAATATTAATCAAAATATCATTTATGTATGAAGTACAAATATGAAATTCCTAATCATTCCTTACTTTCTTCAAATTCATGAATGATTAACATATATCAATAGTACCAACTATTGAATTCATGTTATTTAAAAGTTCACTCTCATTGACTTTTTGAGGTGGTTTGCCCGAGTCATCACACGTGCCAATTATATTGAACGGGCTAATCTCCTTACTTTGATGATCTTATAAGTTAAAAATCTAAACTATTAAATTACAAAGACAACTAAAATAAATGCACGAGTGAAAAATTATAAAATATAAATTGTGAGCATAAGCTCAACACTAGGTAACACTATTCCATCAATATTATAAGTGCATGGTAGCACAACCATAGCATGCCATCTGAAATACAACGTAGTATTGCAAGAACTGAGCATAGCTGCTGCAACTTAAACCATTTTGGAAATGATCTATCCAAAACTTAATCTTTTGGGTTTTTGATAGAGAATAGGATGATATACCAATGGACCAACATAAATAATGTCGGAGAGCACATGCACATTAAACAACACTTCTGCAATACCAGTGACAATGTCAACCTAGACCTAAGAATGAACAACAGTCTGACAGATTGGGTGCACTTTAGAAAATATTGAACGTAATATACTATTCCTTCCAAGCCCCATATATAATTAAGAATGCCCATGGGAAAAATGTTGTCACAAACTTATAAATTTTCTATGCACAAAAAAGCATACTTAGTCAAATGTGTAAGAAAAATATAGAGGAATATGTTAGTAAATTTTAAACATCAATCAAAATTTAGTAATTCTTGAACTTTTACCTTAGTTGATATAAGTTAAAGTTTATAAATGTCTTCACAAGTAGCTTTTCTTGCTTCTTCTTGGGCTGGTTAGGCTTCTTCTTGGGCTCCTTGGGCTTCTTCTTCTCATTGAGCTTTTATATAATTTGTAAAAATTTTCATATACAAACCACTTGTATTGTTAATAAAATTACAAATTATTTTGTAATTCTTTTCAAATTCTCTCTAAAAAAAAGTACTTTAAGATATAAATAACTAAGAAATAAGGAATCTTTTAAATTTGGTAAATTTTATGGACTCGTTACTTTTCAAAATCTTTCGCCTTTTTTAGCTTTTCCATAATAATTTTTGATAACTTAGAAGTTGCCTTTTTTGCCATTTCTATAGCACGATGATAATAGCATGAAAGTTTATTTTAACTTCACCAAGGCCAAGTGTAATATATATCATCCCCTAAAATATACATGTTTTATATAATATTAATTTAAAAATATATGTATAAAGTACAAATATAAAATTCCTTACCTTTTTCAAATTCACGAAGGATTGATATATGTGAATAGTTCTAACTACTGGATTCATGCTAACGCTCTTTAAAAGTTCACCTTCTTCCACTTGTTGAAGTGGTTTACCTTAGTCATCATATGCGTCAATTATAAAGAATGAGCTATTCCCCACACTTTGATGATCCTAAAGTTAAAAATCTCAAATGTGAAATTAAAAAGACAATTACAATAAGCACATGAGTAAAACAATATAAATTGTGAGGATAAGCTTAATATCAGGCAACAAGATTCCATCAATATTATAAATACATGGTGGCACAACCATAACTTGCCATCTAAAATACCACACAAAATTACATGAGCTGAGCATAGATGCTGCAACCTAAACCATTTTGGAATTGACCTAGGCAGAACAAGATCTTTTTGGGTTTTTGATAGAGAATAAGATAACATACCAATAAAACAATAGAAAGAATGTGGGAGAGCACATGCACATTAAACAACCTTACCATAATACCAGCAACAATGCCAACCTAGAACTGAGAATGAATAGTAGTATGGTGGATTGGGTCCAAATTAGCAAATATTGAAGGCAATAAATCATCCCTTCCAACCCCATATGCAATCATGACTTCTTATGAAGCAAATATTGTCCCAAACTCATAAAAAATGTACGATGTGGTTTGTGGTATATAAGTGAGTGGAATTTACCTTAACATAAAATTTTGTGAGTTATGCCACAACACTTGTATACCACAAACCACAATATACCGCAGTGCACAAGGTTCATTGCTTCACGAGAGTTGAAGGAAGGTTATCAATGTACGCAATTTTCTCTTCGCATACAAAAAGATTGTTTCCGTTACTTAAACCCATGATCTTTTTATCACCAAAGAATCACTTTACTAGTTAATCCAGGACTCATTGCTACATCGCCTTTGCTAATTAGAACAAACACATACTTCAAGCCCTTTTCAGTAAAAGCTTTAGCCAAAGAACTGTTGGAATAAGGATATTAGGAAGGAAACTTTATGTTATAAGCTCCTTTACTGTTTGACTTAACATTAAATATATGGATGATAGTATTTAAAGATAATGGGTTAAGATTTAATACTAGTAGCCTAAAGATCAAGTTTATTTTTCTAACAAGGAGCATCTTCCCCAAGTAGATAGTAGGGTACCATCCCGGTAATTACTAAATAGACTACAATACTCAGGATAACACAATAGGGAGACTTACTATGATGCCTAGTGGTATAATGTTTCTATCATGTTCTATTAAATCTTATCCATGTAAAGATTGTAATAAAATAATTAGAACAGAAGATTTGATGTGATATTATTGATGTTAGTGTAAGAATTAAAGTTGACACGACATTGACCCAATGGGTGTGGTTGAGTGGTAAGAACTCATCTATCCTTAACCAAAGGTTAGGGGTTCGATCATTGGCTTTGGGTATGGAGCAGCCTTAAATCCTTGGGCCAGCTGTCCCACCCTGTGAGGTGCCTACAAGCCAGCGAGGGGATTAGTCACTGGGTCCGCCGGTGGACACCCTGGTCTAAGACCAAAAAAAAAAAGTTGACACGACATTTAATTTTTATAGGTAAAATTTGTAATAAAGATATTTGATATTTATTTCACTAAGAATATTTGGATAAGATAAATTACTGCAATAATAAAAATATGTTTTTTTTACTTGAAATTGGGTTAAATTAATATGATCTATTAATTTCAGATATTGCATAAGGTCATTCGCTTGCGGTAGTTATCCATTCCCTGAAAGGCCTGCAGATTATTGAATGGAAAAATGGACAAAAGTACAAAGACATGTTCGTCTTTTACTTCAAACGGTCAGAATAATAACTGTTTCGAATTTCTTCGTTTCCCTTACAAACGACTATTCCCTCTTTAACTCTCTCTTCTTCCTTGCCTTCAAAGTCTCCAAGCCTCGTCTTCATTTCCAGGAGCTATACTCGACGATCCAAGCACGATCAATGGGTAAAAACAAGTTGTTCGCTCACTTTTTTTATAAGTCTCTCTTATTTATGCTCTTTCTCGTTGCTATTCCACTGTTCCCTTCCCATGGTCCTATCGAGACCATACTCTCCAAGTTCTGGGAGGGATTTGTTCCCTTACTGTTTATTGGAGTTGCTGTGTACTATGGCTTGTTTAGTCTCAGAACTAATTCTGAAACAGATGATGAAACCTACCCCACAATTGAAGATTCACAGTCTTCGTATATTTCTAGGATTTTTCATGTTTCGTCTATTTTTGAAGATGGGGATGGAAATTCATGTGGGTATGATGAGAAAAACATGTACCAAACGCGGTATGCTCAGTACCAGGGCAGTGAGTCTGTGGTTGGTGTTGGTAATTTTAGCTATGTTACTGATGAACAAGGAAAAACACAGTCGTTCAATTCTGAAGCTGGATTTCAAGTTCCGTTTGAGCAAACTGAGAATAATCCGACTGAAGTTCGGAATTCTGACTACTTTCGAGATGAATCCATGGTCTATACCCGTGATGAACGTGGTGAACCGCAGGAATTGCCTGTTACAAGTTTGAAATCCAGGGTTAGAAACTCGATTCTTGATCAATTTAGCGAAGAAAGAGAGTTTAGCTCTAAAAGAAGCAATAAAAATGAGATCTTCGGTGACATGGGTGCTATGAACCTGGAGGAGAAGTTTAATGAAACTGTTGTTTCGCCTTCTCAAATCCCACGGGATTCGAGATCTGAAAGTACGGAAATGAAAGAAGAAATAGGCTCTGGATCGAGTTGCCATCCAGATTTTAGCCCTATCTCAGTTGATGAAACTCAAATTGAAGCTGTAAAATTGCAGTCATTAATGTCGAAATCATCTTTGTTGTCTGAAGCTAGTACAGTTTCGTACCTATCAACAAGACTCTGTCCCTCTCATTCTGACAGTTCTAAATTGGCCAACTCTGAAGCAGAAGAGTTGGGGACAAAGAAAGGTTTTCGTGCATCTTATCCTCCTGTCACGCAGTCAGCTGGAAGAAGTACTTTGAATAATGGGGCTACACTGAATGCATTTCATTTGAGGAGGTATAGTAGTGGTTCTTTGTTCAGGAAGGATGTGAAAGAAAGTTCAGAGGATAGGTTGAAGAACCTGGATAGGAATATAAGAGAGGGTTCATTGGGTACTTTGAAATTGGATAAGAAACCTTTATCACCCCTTGAAAGTTCATCTACGGGAAGATCTGTTAGGACAATCCAGGATATTAAATTTACTCCAGAGGCAGAAAATGCTGAAGAAAAGAGTAGAAATCGTTTGAAGAAGCGAATTGGCAGAACAATTGATGAAGAAAAGGTGATGAAAACTTGGACAAATGAAATGGAAGAAGGAAAACATGATAAATTTGCAGTAGGCACCAAACTGAAGAATCGCGATGCTCAGTTTCACACACTAAAGCCATCATTTGAAAAGTACAGGAAGAAAGAAATGGAATGTGATGAAAATGTTGGTGTGCAATCAGAGGAATACACCAGGATTGAAACTCGTAAATATAAAGATGAAGTTGCTGTGGCTCGCAACCAAGATGACGTCAATGAATCTGATGAGATCGATAAAAAGGCTGGTGAGTTCATAGCCAAGTTCAGAGAGCAGATTAAGCTTCAAAAAATGACATCCCTGAAAGGATCAAAAGGTTTACGCACAACTAGTAACTATTTCAGGTGAAATACAAGATACCATGCATTAACTTAAGTTGAAATTGTTATTCGTCTTTTCCTCCTTTGAAGTATCATAGACATTCCCTGTAATGCATATTTAAGTTGATATTGCAAGTTTATAATTTTCGTATCCACCAACTCCACTAGAGAATGATATTGGAAGTTTAGAGGCACAAAAGTAACGATTCTGGATCCTGTAGAGCGCCTAGTGAAAGAACTATCTTAGCAACATTTCCCATATAAGCCTGAATGAGATGTAGAGTTCTTATACAGGGAGATGCACGGGCAAATTCTTGAGAATTAAGATTAGGTTTTCTCAAAGGTCTCTGTTTCTGTTACTTTCAAGGAAAAACTAACCATATGTACACACTACACACTGATTGATAGCTTGACAGTCCAGAACCACTGAATCATCTTCTACTAGGCAACAACTGTGATTGATGCAAATATATACATGTGACAAGACATAAATACTCAGTACGAAGCTTTATTGATATCACTGGTATTCCGTCCTGTGCAAACTATCGAGTTGCTTCTTGAGGAGCTCTCTGATAAACAATTGTCTCATTAGAATTTGGCTTGGCATCATATTGCCCGTATAAGGCGTATACACCAACCATGATAGTGCTGAGGATGACAAATCTGATCCATGCTTCATAGTGCAACTACATAAACCGATTAAGTAGAGGAGCAGGAGAAGGAACTTGATTGACCAAGCTGGCTTTTTGTATGTCCTAGTGATAGGAAAGACGAAACTTGTACTCCAGAAAACTCAACTGAGCAAACAAAAACATGTCGCGAAGATGCTAATGGTTGGGCATCCGTTTACTCGTTGAAGTGATTTGTCTGAGTCATCGTATGTATCAATTATTTTAAATGAGTTAATCTCCACGCTTTAATGAACCTGCAAGTTAAAAATCTCAACTACTAAATTAAAAAATAATTACATTAAGTGCATGAGTGAAATAATATAAAAATAATTTCAAGAAATATCTAAATTGTAAATATTAGTTATAATGAATTTAATTTTATCCAACAAACACCAAATTTCTTGATATTGTTAAAGAAAAAACAACTTAATTGAAGCAACTTTTCCTAACAATAAATTTATGATCAAATTACCAATTTGACATATTAGATAAACAAAAGCATGATACATGAATTTAAAAAAAAAAACTGAGGAACTCGCAGTCACTATCCTTTAGATGCGCACTAGGTAAACCTCTGAATTGACACAATAGCTTACAAATCAGGCTAACCAGATACTCCACACTAGACAAACCATGTACTACAGGCTTGATCGAGAGAGCGTAGGTCGGAAGATTTAAACACAGAACTTTTTGGCTTCATGCTCCCACTTCACCAACTTAACCACCCCCTAGAGGGCATAAATATGAAGTTAATAAAATAAAATAAATAAATAATAGCACAGTAGGCAAAATATTAACAAAATAAGATAAAATACAAAATTTAGATATAACTAGTTAATCATAATATTGATATTTTGAATTAAAACTGAAATTTTAGGTAAACAACCCTAATAACTAACAAATAACAAGTGCTTTTTCACGTGTGAATCCTAAGAAACTCTGATGAGTTGCCTATACATCTTGCTTGTACTGCTATATTGGGAGTTACTCTGCGTATTGTTTAACATAAGACAATAAAACAAGTCGATTATTTTTATCTTTTGTTGAATCATTTTCATCAATAGATAATTGGAAATCTTGTATTTTACATATTCATACAATCTGAGTCCTTGGTTTTTCAAAATAGTGTATCAAGATGTACAAAATTTTCTGCAGAGGCAGAAAGTGCTGAAGAAAACAGTAGAAATGCTGAAGAGAACAGTAGAAATCGTTTGAAGAAGCGAATTGGCAGAACAATTGATGAAGAAACGTTGAGGAAAACTTGGACAGATGAAATGGAAGAAGGAAAACATGGTAAATTTGCAGTAGGCACCAAACTGAAGAATCGTGACGCTCAGTTTCGCACACTAAAGCCATCATTTGAAAAGTACAGGAAGAAAGAAATGGAATGTTATGAAAATGCTGTGCAATCAGAGGAATACACCAGGATTGAAAGTCGTAAATTTAAAGATGAAGTTGCTGTGGCTCGCAACCAAGACATAAATGAATCTGATGAAATCGATAAAAAGGCTGGTGAGTTCATAGCCAAGTTCAGAGAGCAGATTAAGCTTCAAAAAGTGGCATCGCTGGAAAGATCAAAAGGTTTACGCAGATACAAGATATTATGCATTAACTTAGGTACGTACTTGAAATTGTGATTCATCTTTTCCTCCTTTGAACTATTATTGACATTCTGCTAACTCCCTGTAATGCATAAACAATTAAGTTGATATTGTAAGTTTATAGTTTTCATATCCATAAATTCCACTAGAGAATGATATTGGAAGTTCAGTGAAAGAACCATCTTAGCAACATTTTCTATATAAGCCTGAATGAGATGTAAAGTTCTTGCACAAGGAGATGTACGGGCAAATTCTTATGAATAAGATTAGGTTTTCTTAAGGTCTCTATTTATGTCGCTTTCAAGGAAAAACTAACTACATGTACACACTGAGATTCCAGTCCAGAACTACCGAATCATCTTCTACCAGACAACAATTGTGATTGATACAGATATATACATGTGACAAATACAGGACATAAATCCTCAGCACCAAGCTTTATTGATATCATTGGTATTCCTTCACGTGCCAACTATCGAGTTGCTTCTTGAGGAGCTCTCTGATAAATAATTGTTTCATTAGAATTCGGCTTGGCATGATGCTGGCCGTATAATGCGTATACACCAACCATGATAATGCTGAGGATCACAAATCGTATCCATGCTTCATAGTGCAACTGTACAAAGAAGATTAACAAGAGAAGCAGGAAAAGGAGCATGATTGACCAGCTGACTTTAGCATGTCTTAGTGATAGGAAAGACAGAACTGGTATTCCAGAAAACTCACCTGAGCAAACAAAAACATGTTGACGAAGATGCTAATGGTTGGCACAACAGGAACCCCAGGGCAAGAAAATCCTCTGGCATCTTCATAGGACTGAGAAAAAAGAACGGTGAAAGAGGGAATGAAGAAGAATATTAGTTATGAATTTGTAAAAAAGGGACAGCATCCCTGTAGAGAGTACAATCAATCACGTGCAAATTTCAAGTTAAAACTTATAAACAAAACATACTATCAAGATCTTGGATTGATCCTTATTAGAACTTTATATGAATAACATATGTAAAGCAATCACAAAGGAGTTGTATGCCATGCATGGATAAGTAGGACTTACATGACGAAGGTAGAGAGCAGCAGTGGCAATTATAGCTAAAACAAATGCTACAATTAGAAGAATAAATGAGACACTGTAACGGAAAATAAGTCCAGCACCGAAGCCACAGAAGGCAACTGCAATGAGACAAATGACACCCTCATCCCAGGCGCGAAACCATCGTGACGAAAATTCAGTCCCTGATTTATCCTTCCAGCGAAGAGTTACAACGCATGCTGAAACAACAGAATAGCTTGTCTGCAAAAGATTTAACATGACTCAGATCCATAGTGAGTTTTAAATTGTGAGGACAATCTCAACACCAGGCAACAAGATTCTGTCAATATTACAAGCGCATGGTGGCACACCCATAGCATGCCATTTGAAATACCATACATTCCTGCCAAAACTGAGCACAGCTACCGCAACCTAAACCATTTTAGAAATGATCTAAGCAGGAGTAGATATTTTGGGTTTTTGATAGAGAGAATAGGATGGCATACCAATGAACCAACAGAAAGAATGTGGGAGAGCACATGCACATTAAACAGCCCTGCCATAAGACCCGCGACAATGCCAACCCAGACCTGAGAGTGAATAGGAGTGTGGCGGATTGGGTGCACTTTAGCAAATATTGAAGGTAGTAAACCGTCCCTTCCAAGCCCCAGATACAATCGAGACTGCTCGTAAAAAATATTGTTACAAACTCATACAAAGATGTTTTGAAGCAAGTCAACTATGCAACAACATAAATGGAATTCACCTGAACATAGAGACCAACTAAAAGGGTCGTTGTGAGTCCCGCTACAGCGCCTATGCTAATTAGAACAGACACAAACTTCAAGCCCTTTTCCGTAAAAGCTTCAGCCAAAGGAGCATCTTCTCCAAGAAGATAGTAGGGTACCATCCCAGTGATTACTAAACAGACTCCAATATACAGGGCAATACAAACGGAAAGGCTTCCTATGATGCCTAGTGGTAAATCACGCTGAATACCATAATATTACAGTTTTTAAGTCAGTAAGCAATGACTGATATTATTTCAAAAAGATCGTAAATAGATTTGGAAAAACTATACAATGAGCACCTAAATCTATACAAGATACCTGTGGTTTCTTTGATTCTTCAGCAGAATTTGCAACTGCATCAAATCCAACATAAGCAAAAAATACAACAGTAGCTCCAGTCAATATTGATTTAACACCATGTGGAGCAAAAGGTGTCCAATTTGAAACATCAACCTTAAAGACCCCCACGAAGATGACAATGATAACAATGATAATCTGCAGGGGAGTCAAGTAACCTAGCAGTTTTAGTTGACACATACATTAAGAATGATGTCTAATTTAAAACATTTGATTCAGTTCAAGAAGTAAATCAAAGACCATGACTAGTCAGAAAACGGAAGGCAATAGAACAAAGGTAGGGGTGAAAAAAACGCAATAAGAAGCACAAGGTTCAGACCGTAGAATAATATACTACTTTTCTCATAGTAGGGTATAAGTTATCGATGCTTTGAAGAATTGATTGTCCCTTATCTGTGTATATATGTGCATGTCTACTTATCACTATTGAAAACTGAAAAGCTATAGGTAGGATAGAGAACCTTTGTCAAGGTCATGAATGCATTTGCAATAGAAGATTCTCCAACACCCCAACACAGAACTATAGTCAAAAGAGTAAGGAGAATTGGTGCTAGAATGTTAATAGAAAGGGTTCCTCCCAAGAACTCTTCACCGCCATGGCCAAGCCAGCTTGGGATGTGATCTTTGAAAAGGGGAAACAGCTCTAGAAGTGTGGCAACATAACTCGCCAAACTTCTTGCTATACTAGCTGCCCCAATGTGGTAATCAAGCATCAACTGCCCAAAAACAAGGAAAGCTGTGATCTCATTAAAAGCTGTATAAGTATACAAATATGCTCCCCCCACAACAGCAGGAAATCGAGAAGCCAACTCTGCATAGCACAGTGCATTCAACATACATGACACTCCGGCGATAATGAAACTAATTGTCACTCCTGCATTTTAATGTCACAAAATACCAAATTCAGTCGCCAACATTGAAACCATGAACAAAATTTTCACGAAAAACAGAGACGTTCATTCGAAATCGACCAACCCATTTCAAATAAGTGCATAGCTAATTCAAAGTTGAGGACTTTCACTTAGTTCAAGCCCTGCAACGGCTGAAAATGTTTACAGTACAACGAAATTTTCGCAGCAATAAAAAGTAAAAGTTCGACAATTGTAGGCCATAAACGTTTATGAGTCTCAAAAACAGAGATCAAACCGGGTCCGGCATCGCGAGCAACGGTTCCGGTAACGACGAAGATGCCGGCGCCGATGGAAGCTCCGACGCCGAGTAAGATGAGATCGAGGAGGCTGAGGCGACGAACAAGCCCATCGGAGGACGGAGCTCTGGCAACGACGTCGTCAAAAGCAGAGGTCAAAGGCTTAGTTCTGCGAGCTGAGGACCAAAAGCGAGAGCTCCAGGAAGAAGAAGAAGAAGAACCATAATTCTCAATGCTTTGACGTCCCATCAAACTCGGGCTTTGTGTCTTCAACCTCAAACTCAAAGCCTCTCTGTCCGACATGTATTAAAACTTTCCAATGATTCTACTGGCAATGAAGATCCTCCAGACGACAGCGTTTGGTGCCATGTCATCATCGTTTACCATATTAAAAAAAACCCATGTGATCAAATATCTTGCTCTTGGTCATCAGCCTCAGATTTGCAGCCATAGCTAATGGATGTATCTAGACTTTAAAGCAATCAAGGTTCATTTGGTGGAACTTGTTTAATCAGGATGCTTAGCAATAAACAAACACGTGGTTGAGTTAACTCGTGGTGTTACGTACAACAGATCAATGAGTTAACACAGGGGGTTTATAGGCTTGGCAAATAAGCTGACCCCAGTCTCATCCGGTTCAAAACTAATGGGCTCGGCTCATTTTAGTAAGATGAACTTTCTTTTTAATTTTTAAATTTTAAAAATGATATTATTTTTAAAATCTTAATTTTAAAGAATTAGGTCAGGTCAGGCCGGTAATTATCCCTAATAATGTTACTTGTAGGTTTCGGGATTGAGTTTCCGTCAACTCATTTAAAATCTTGAATATAATTACTATTTTAATTTGATTCCAATATAATTTAAATTTAGTGAATAAAACTTAATATAACTTTAAAAAATCTAAGGTCAAATTCCAATTTTATAAGTCCAAATTCACCTCAACTAATTACCATGCATAATCTTAATATAATGGTTAATTAAGAGTGAATGCATGTTAAAGCATATAAATATCGATTTAATTAAATCCATCAATTGGTTTTAAATTATAAAATTGAATGAACCTTTACATAAGCAAGATCCTTTTATACCTTAACGACTATTTTAGAAAGACCAAATAAATTGGTAAATATCTAATACACTATTATTAACACTACATGTTTGTAATATCCCATTTTTTAGAATATGCTTAGGGTTTAACCCCATATTAAATATTACATATACATGCATAACATTAGCATTCATACATGAATTAATATTTGTGCATATTACAAGTTAGCACATGCACTCAATTGACTTATTCCGAAATATGAAAAATGTTAAGTGATCACGATGTGAATTGTGTTTTGATATATCTTGAATTTTGGTATGATTGGATTTTAATTAAAAAATTTGGAATTAAATGTTATGGATTGAAAATTTGATAGATTAAAATGTACATTTGGACTAGGACAAATGCCAAATGGTAGAATAAATTGATACATTAAAAACTTGGATGATTTAGTCTATAATTGAGTGACATTTAACATAGTTAAATTGGTGACAAGTGGACTAGTAATTAGTTGACAAATGGTAGCTATGCTTAAGTAACAAATGGCCTACTATAAGTGTGACATGTGGCAGCATATATATAGGATAAATGGACTGCATGCAAAGGTGACAAATGTCAATGTACAAAGGAGACACCTAGCATCCAAAGTGTACGTTTCTGCAAGAGTGATTTTTGTTTCTGCTCATTTCTTCTTCTTACACCGAAACTCTCTCACCCTTACATCCCTGTATTTTGTCTATGTTTGTGTCTAATTTCTACACCAATAATCCATGTGTTTTACCCTTCTCAAAATAGCTAAAGAATCAGCTGATTGTTGTTGTTTTATCATAGCCGAAACGCATCTAATCCTACCTTGAACGTGTGATGTTTTGAATTGGCTTGATCTTTTGAGCTAGAATGGAGTTAAAAATGTAAGCAAATGATTAGTGTTTATAGCATGTTATGATAGAGAATTGATGATGATGAATTAGGATGAATTACATATGATGTTAATGATTGATTGTGCTGGAAATTTTTGCATGACCTTGGAAGCGTTTCTGTTTTGTTTTTGGTGTATGAAAACCGCGGGATATAGATTGATTTATGGATGAATTAGGTATGGATTTAAAGTATAATGAAGGTGGATTTATGCCAAAGAAAGATGCTAATTTGATATTCTTGAATTGGGAAAGAACTAGGACTATATACATAATAATGTAAAAGTTTCTAGTTTGATAATTTGTGAGCTGTTAATTGAATAATTTTGAACTGGAATAAGAGATGTTATTGATGAGGAATTGAAGTATGATTCAGGCCTAATGGAGGTATAATTGGTGAACTATGAAGAGGTTGTTTAACTTTGTTATAAATTGTAAAAATATTTGGAAAAAATGAAAAAGAATTGCTGGAATATGTTAGTTGTAGTGTTTTCACTTAACATATATCGGTATTTTAGTCATAACTTGATATGTGGATATTCAAATGGGATGATTTGAAGTTTAGATTAAAGTAGAGATACATGGCTATATTTACATAAGGGAAATCGAGTTTTAATTTCGTCTCTAAGAGTTTCAAAATTTGTCTTAAAGTTGAGTTTTTAGATTCTGTCACTGTTTGAGAACAGTCTGTAGTATTTTAGGTATAACTCTAGAAATAATGAACTAAATTGTATGAACTTTAGTTCATTAGAAACTTAAGGCATAGAGGAATATTTGTTTAGAAGAACATATTATCTATAAACCTCAGTTTCTATGTCATAATGGCCATACAAAATTGACCCGAAACCTGTCCTAAAAAAATCTGAAAAAACTAATGAAGGAATTGGATGGGAACTTTTGGATAACCCATCCCACAGTTGTGGGAAGCCATATACGATTGTGGAAATTGCATGGAAGTAAAGAAAATGTTCTTTTGTGTGATTCTTGAACCAATTAAGGATAAGGTACTTAACTATGATGCATTTAGACTTGATTAAGGTTTAAAAAGAACATAAATTGATGTTGGAAAAGTTGGTTAAATGTGTGATAAGTTTTGATTGTTAATTGATGTTATACTTTAAGGAAAAGAATGTTGGATAAAAATGCATCTAAGTTTGGATGAATGAGTTTTGAAGAAAGCAGGGTATTTATGAATGAGAATTTTGGTGAATGTATAGATTTAGCTTGCTAAAATTTCAGATGTAAGGTACTAATTGTGTGTGTATTATAAGAAGCTTTTTGATCATGGAAATGTTTAAGGATAAGTCTAAAATATGATTGATGTATTTGGAGTAAATCAATCTATTTTAAAAGGACAAACCTGATTGCAAAATAGTAGTATACAAAGTATGATGTTGAATGGTTAAGAAAGTTGAATAAAGTTTCATACTTGGGAAAAGATAATTGAGCATGCATTGAACATGACATATGTATATTGGAGTGTACTGAGTCTTAACCTAGATGATCTTCCTATGATTGATTTATTTTGTTAACTTTCAATTATTGAACTGTTTGTGATTTGTTTAAGAATTCTGGACTTTAATGGTTCGAGGAGTTTGATATTCGTGAATGTATTGAAAATGTTATGTTGGCATCTAAATTCTGAATGATATCTGTATACTCAACAAAGTTGAATGCCGGACTTAGGTCCGATGAATATGAGATTCTGTTTATGCATCATAAATGAATGCTATATGTAACGCCCCAAAATAGGGGTTAGAATATTAATGACATTTAGTACGAATTATGCTGATTATTGGAATTCGATTTAACGACATTTAGTACGA
>JAOSBL010000004.1:793131-814766 GCA_027568915.1 Erythroxylum roraimae | reverse complement strand
CACTTTTCCAAGCTTGAAGCAGTGGAGTATCTGCATTGGTAAGTCACCATGGTATGATTAACTAAGCCACTTTTCACTTCTTATGTCTTCTGGTTTGTTAGCTATATCAATGACTTTTCTTGATTGCACGAGAATCTACAAACGGATATGTTGATGCCTGTTGATTTTAGCTCTGAGCTAGCTTAAGTTCCTGATACTTGATAAGCAACAAGGGATATTTAACTTCTTTTCAAAATTTTGTTTGTGGTGGAGTTTCTATCATTTAAAATTACTGTGGCAGCATGGTAGCATGGTAGCATGAGTGTTTTATTAGGAGTCTATTAGAGGAGTATGAGTGTTTTATTAGAAGTATATTAGAGGAGTATTTTATTTTTAGTAGAAGTCTATTATTTCCCTATTAGTTCTGCACTAATTTCTGTTATAGTTATGTTAATAAAAACAGCCTGAATAGGAGTCTTTCTAAGAGTTCTAAAACAGCTTGAATAGGAGTCTTTCTAGGAGTACTAGTTTAGGTGGAACTCTTATGTTTATTTGCCTATATAAGGCTATTACTTTTTGCAATAAAGTAAGGAAGAAGTTATCATAAAAATTAGCTAATTAGGAGTACAGTAATTTAGCCCAATCTCGGCAGATCTTGTCTTTGACAAGTGCTGCCAATTTTTCATCACCAAAAATAGGTTTTGCAAGGAAGGGAACCAATGTAAATAAGGGGAAAGAGATTAACTTTCCTGAAAATCGTCCTTGGACTCGATCCCAAGCATGGGCACATAACATAGCACCTTAATCAAATTGGCTCATTAGCCATCACAAATTTGTGTTGATTTCATGGTCCCACATTCTTTTTTATTGATGAAGTACATATAAAATTTTCACTTGGATATTGTTGGATAGAATCATCCATAGGGAATTGCGAGAGAGAGCATAGGATGAGTTCCCTCCTTTAACAAGTTCTTTCAATTCTTTGAGCTAAGCATTCGCATTCCCCTTCTTCTATGCTGTCATTATTTGGAATATCCTTTTTCTTAGAAGGTTGCTGATCGATCTGGCAAAAGTCCCATTAATGAGATCTTTGAAGATGTTTTAGTTTTTTTTTCTTGCATTGGTAAATCATGCTGCTATAGACCTCGTGGTGATTGCAGACCTCACAAATGAGCTTGAACAGCTTCATGGATCGGTAGCATTTGTGAAACTTCTATAATAAACTAACATGTAATTTTACAGCATTATAGTTATTTTATCATTTGTACATTTTCATTATATCATGCAGGGACAGCATTTTGTGCCAATATTTCAGTTCATCTTTTTTTCGTGCCTTCCTGTGGCTGTTACATTGGTTTTAGAGTTGGGTAAAGAATGAAATGGTTGGGGAAGAGGACCAGGGAGGAATAAAGTCCAATGTTCATGCACTAACGATGTCCATATTAATGCGTGTGGAAACAGATAAACATTGTCACAAATCAATGGTTCCTGAGGGTGTTTTTGTTGGCACTCTTGTTGTGTGGTTGTCTATGAGGTTGTTTGCCAAAATGACAACACCCTTGCAGGAAAATTGTATCATTTCTTTTCACATCTTTGTGGCATTAAGCCTTGTTTTAAACAATCTTTTCCTTTTCCGACTTATATGCTGCAAGCAGTAATTATCTTGATGATGATAGTCTAACAGTTCAAATCTGTACATAGATCGCTATTCATAATTTGTGGTAGATTTGTTCAAATACGATGAAGAACATAACAAAACTGCTTTAGATATGACTGGATGGTCTTACCCTTTTCAAATCCTCCATCTAGGTTGACATGGTCATAATTCCAGCTACAACCGGGCAAATGGGTGTTCTTCCTGGACATGTACCAACCATTGCAGAGTTGAAACCTGGTGTGCTATCGGTGCATGAAGGAAATGATGTGGTGAAGTACTTCATTAGCAGCGGCTTTGCGTTCATCCATGCCAACTCTGTTGCAGATGTAATAGCTGTTGAGGCTGTACCTCTTGATCAAATTGATGCCAGCCTGGTCCAGAAAGGACTTTCAGAGTTCACCCAGAAGCTAAGCTCAGCCTCAACTGATCTGGAAAAAGCTGAAGCCCAGATTGGTGTTGATGTCCATAGTGCTCTCAATTCCGCCCTAACAGGCTAAGTTTTCGTTTTCTTCCTTAAGCACCTTGGTTTGGTCATTTTGGTCTCATGAAAGTCTGCTCCATTTACACTTAAATTTGCCAGAAAGAAGCTATATCGTCTTAGTAGCTTTTTGTTCCCGTACTTCCATGAACGTGAGATTGGCATAAATAATTTCCTAATGGAATTCTCTTGTTTTGAGCGAGTTCTAGAAACTGATGTGTACCTATTTCGTTTGGTCTTAAGGTTGGAGTCTCTTAAGGCCGAGCTGGAGTTTTTAAAAAAAATTAAGAAATTGATTTAATTCGTTAATTATAGATTAGTTCGACTAATTTGTTATAATTGGTTAATTTAAAAATGTTTATCAGATTTAAATTTGATCAAATTGGATAATTAGGCACGTTGATTTTTTTTTGGTAATTTAGGCACGTTGATTTTAGATAAATTGAATTAACAAAAATTGATGGATCAAATTAATTTAGGGGCCGATTGATTCTACTTTTATTTTTATATTGTAGTTTTCAGATTCTGTTTTCAGTTTTTTGTTTATGTTTTTCTTTCAAATAAAAACAAAATATGTTTGATTGTTAATGTTAATATATTGTATTTTTATCAGATAATAATTACATTTTAGATAAAACTTAAATATAAATTATTTTAAATTAAATAAATTTAGTTGATCTCTTATATAATATTTATTAACAAATTATTAATAAAATTGTTATTTTAATAAAATAAACAATTTAAAAATTAATATTTTATTTAGAAATTAATATTTATTTAAAATATATTTTAATTATTAAATCAAATTTTATGTGAATATTTATATATTTTAATTATATAATTTAATTATATATTTATATATTTTAAATTTAATTATAAAATTTAAATAAAATTAAATTATTCATAATTTTATTGATAATTAATTTTAATTTATTAAATATATAAATATAATGTTTAATTAAATTATTCATAAGTTTTATTAAAAATTAAATAATTAAATTATATGTATTTAAATAATAGTAAATTAGATTATAAAAAACAAAAGCAGGAAACAAAAGGCACTTTTTATGATTTTCATAATTTTTAAAAATTAAAAGAAATCAAAACTTAAAAAAATTAAAAATTCAAATAAATAAGATTTTTTATTAAATTTGAAAACAAAAATAAATAAAAATGAAAACAAATACTCCTTAGTTAACAAAAGTTAACATTAAATTAGTAGTTGCAAATGGACTATTCTCACATGGTCCTTTTGCTCAAGTTTAAATATTGAAGTAGGAACTAAGCTTTGTTTAATCAAAAGCCAAAAAGGCAACATCAAACTAATGGTTGCAAATCGACCAATGTCACATGGTCCACAAAAGTATGTTACAGCCTTTTCCCGACAAGAATAGAAAGCATTAATTCTTTTTAAAACAAAGAAACCATTTATGGTACCTTTTCTTTTTCTCTTTTTACTGTTCTTATACCTTGAGGAAGAAGACTTGGAGACATCGACTGGCATGAATGAACTTAACTAGTACACAGGTCTTTGTTTATGAATTGCTATGTTATGTAATGAAAGTCAAGATCCTTGTTCCTCAGTTTTTTAACAATTAGAGCATTTATAAATCAACCCTCCACGTGCGAGAAACAACTTAAGTTGATACAATACACCTCACCAACTCCATGCATTATTTGCAAAACCACTTCTAAGTAAAAGAATGCAACTTGGAAAAGATACCGCGGGCCTCTTTGAGTTTTTGGAGGTAAATAAATATTGTTTTTTTACCACAAAAGTAATTTTTTTAACGAGTGTTTAGGTGTAAAATAAAAAAATATTTTTTTAATAGATATAATTTTTTGGCAGCTAAAATATAACTTTTTAAGAAGCTCAAATTTGGAACTACTCAAAAAAGCGATTTTCAGTAGATTTTTCATATCAATTAATTAATCTATTTTTTAGTTCTTTTTGCTCATATGTTTTACACATAATTCTCACAATACTCACAAACTTATCTTCACATTTATTTTAAGAATTATATAATATTATTTGACATTTTTATATGTTTTAATATTTAATTTTAATATTAGTTTTACTTATTTCATCATCTATATAAAAGATTTGGTTAGATATATTTTCATTTATCTTTCATATAGTTTAAAATTATATAATAATTAATATATTGTAATTTTTATATTGTTTAATATACTTTAAATAATATTTATATGCATAAATAATTTTTATTATAAAATAAAATATAATTAAATGTGTTTTTCATTTTTATGTTATCTAACAGTCTATTATATAAAGCTCTTTTAAAATAATTTTTTTTAAATAACAGCTAAATAATTAACTGACTTATTAAAAAAGCTATTCTCAAAAAATTCTTACAGATAAAAACTCTACTAATATAAGCCCTTCCCGAGTCACTCCAAAAATTGACAAATAAATAGCTCATCTACGAAACGGTGAACGGGAAATCCAAGGACGTATGTCTGTGGGTTTGGGTGCTCCCGATCACTGCTCCGACAAGTCGTTTTAAATACAGCACAAACGCCCAAAACACTAATTAATTCAAGACTGAGCTTTTGCGTACCCACTCCTCCAACGAGTGGGGAGATAGCAAGTGGTGTAAGCAATGAAAACGATCCACGACCCCATCTCCACCGTCTGTCGAACTGATCTCGGGATCCTGACCGTTGAATTCCGGGAACATGAAAACAAAATTAAGCAGCTCTCTCTCTTTCTAACGAAGCGCCACGTAACTTCGGGGTAATGCCCTATTGGGACGCACGTGTCGGAGGAGACCGATCGATGGACAGCTGCCCGTGGCACACGGGCAGTGCCTGTGGGCCCGAGAAACATGGACCTAAAATTTGGAGCCAGCTAGATGTTCCGTCAACGTGGGTCCCGCCTATAATAGCTTTTTTTGTCGGATTCCTTGTGGGGTCCACTGGCCCCACCATCGACTCAGCTCCAAGTTCGTTTTTATTGTTTGTTTATGGACCCCTGGGGCCTACTTGTAATCAAGCCCATGATGGGGTCTTTGGTCCCAACGACTCCAGAAAAAATCACGAGTCCCCACATTAATTATTTATTTATAATCAAGTCCCTAAAGAACACATAAATCACCGTACATTTTGTGCAAATGGACGACTTGAATTTATTATGGAGGCACCTAAACCGCCTCATTAATATATAGACTTTTAGGAATGTAACACCAACATTTTACTTCACACGTATTCATAATTTTTATATTTATTACAGCTTCGGTGATGAATGCAAAACGTGGTACCGTTTAGTAATAATTTAATAAATTTAGGAAAATTTATAAAACTTCTTTTTTTTTGTCGATTCAAAGAAATTAGCAAAAGCATATTAGTAATATATTTAATTTTAATTAAAAACAAAGCTCTTTTCCCAAATAATAATTAAAAACAAAATCCAGTTCATCTAAAAAGAAAAAAATACGAGAAGATTTACGACCACAAGCAAAACAGTAAAACAATTGTTGCGGAAATTACTAGAGATATGGGGAAACTCTTATTCCTACACAACTATGCACCATCTGGCCGTTACAAACAAAAAAAAAACATGATCTTGGAAAACAAAAAAGATCACGGATGTATTAGAAATATCAAACAAAACAAGTACCGAAAAGCTAAATACTAAAAAAAAAGTACGATTTTGTTAAACAATGCTTACACCAAGAGCTCAATACCACCCGACCTCACGGTAAACCGGAAGCCCGCCGTTGGTTTTAAAAGAATTGCTTTTGTCGTTGTTCACATCTTATCACCCAATCATAATTCCCAAAATTACATGCCTATGATAGTCCGCGCCACACTCAATCTTTTCCCCAAGTCCACTCACCACTCTCCTGCTCTTTATAAACTACCCACCAAGTCTCCCGTTTCTTCCCGTAAAAGCGCTTGGTCACTCGTCTTCTACCCCTAAGCCCACGCATCTCTGCGCACAATACCAAAGCTACGTCATGTCTTGTTACGGTGGTTATTTCGATCACGACAAGCCTCACTTCCTTGAAGCGTGTTTCCTTTGTCGGAAACCCCTCGGACGCAACGCCGACATTTTTATGTACAGGTTAGTTCATAATCTTAGTGTCTGGTTCTGATCTGTGTTGTCTTTTTTTTTTTCCTTTTTTGGGTTGAATTGTTGAACTTTTCTGGTACTTGGCTGATAAATTTACTTGATGCAGAGGGAACACTCCTTTTTGTAGTAAAGAGTGCAGGCAAGAGCAAATCGAGTTCGATGAGGCTAATGAGAAGAAGAGCTGGAAAATGTCGTCTTCGTCTTCTAGATCTCTCCAAAAATCCGACACTGATGAATCGTCCACTAACAATACCGTACAGTCCGGCACAGTTGCTGTTGCTTGAGTGATATTTTTAATCGCGAGTTGACTGAGAAGGGTTGTTCTGAAAAATCCCACGTACAGAGATTTGAGTTTTTCTTGGATCTGTATAAGGAAAGGGGCTTTTGGAGATGACTATGTATCGATCAGATTTTGCCTTTTTCTCTTGTTTCTCCACTTTTGCTTCTTGAACCACAGATGGGTTGTGGATGTTCATAGCAATTAGGATGGAAAAGGGATGATTTTGGTAAATTTTGTAATTTTAAAAAGGAAAAAAAGATAGAAATTTGAGGCAATCAAATATTGAAAGAGTAATTTTCTCTTCAGTTTCATTTTTATTTATTGCTTTTCGTCAACAAAAGATTTCCATTTCTGCCGAATGCAAAACCTCGAAGGCTCAATGAAGTAATCTGTTAAATAGTGTATGAAGGATGAACAAGGTGTTATTGAACTAGGTTCCAATAAAGAGTTGCTTGCTGGGTTTCTTAATCCAACAACAGAACGACTGAGCTAACCAACAAAGTAGTCGATTACGGTCATCAGAAAGTAATGGTCAGATCGTTCGTGTCTTTCTTAATCTATTTGACGAGCCAAGAGGGACAGGACAGGTAGGAGTTTGATTGGATTTCAAGTGGAGTTTAGATTCGAAAGACATGAGCGATCTGACCATTACTTTCTGATGAGTCGGTTTAAATGGGATCAGTAACAGAATAATAGGAAGGAACAGATTATCTGAACCTTTAATATTGGACTGCATGGTGCTGAGATTGCTCGAACTTTCAGTCAAGTTTGAATACTACTACATTGTCAGGGAGGACTGGACTGGGTCGGACTCAGATTAGGCTGGGTCATTACGACGTATATTAGCAGGAAGTTCAGATCCGATCCGGACATGAAATCAACACGATAGGACCGATAAATCAAGTTTTGAGTGTAGAAGTCAATCCGAAGACAACAATTACAAATTAAATAACATTATGTTATTAACTCTGAATACTGGTGAATTGGTAGGAGACTCTTCTGATTTAAGTGAGATTGCGGATTCGAATTGCCCTCATATATGTAACTTTTTAAAATTTGAGGCTAAAGCTTTGCCTCCTGTAAAGAACCTATCCGGCTCAAGCGGAGATTAGTCTGAATATGGATGGCCTAAAGATGCCTTCTTATAGTTAGGACCCTCTTAGAATACCTCGTGGACAACAACAAAAAAAAACATTATGTTGATTGATGGATGAATTGGGTTATTAAATCGGTTCCTCAAATTTAATCCTAACCTAAAGTCAATTCAATCTAAACTATGTGTCGTTAAATTCAAATTGATTCGAATCAAAATTTTCAACCTTACTATCCAATCACGAAGAAAAATGTGTTGCTGTTGCAAGTCAAGCAATGGTTATTTTCACCTCCCCACCAACTACAATTTAAAGCAGTGACAGACAAAGCATTAAGTCCATTGACTGTAAGTGCATTTACGATCCATCTTGTAGATGTCTCGTGAATTGATTTAGTTATAAGTCAACCATCTTGTGTGAGTTAAATGGAATTGAATTGGTCGTAAACGATGCGATCGAATTAGAATTCAATTTTCCGAACATTTGAAGTCATCTAGCTGTTTAATCAATCAATTTTTCAGTTCAGTTTTAAATTAAATAACAATTGTCGTTTTGGTCTTATATTTTATATTGGATATGACCCATTACTATTCTTAGCAATAATGCTAATGTAAAGCCCACACATGATGGAATGTGTTGGAATTGGACATGTTATTGGGCAATTGGTATATCTTAGGTATCATAGGCTTTGAGGCGTGCCAAAGAGTCCATAACTAAGCTAGGTCTTTCACACAGTACCCAATATTTGACTTTTAAAGCAATGAGATGTGTAAGGAATTGTACATAAAATATAAATTAGGAATAATAAATTAATTTGATCCAATAAAAATTAACTAATTTAATTTAATTTAATCAAATTAATCAAAATTTAATAAATTATAAATTTACACAATAAAGTAAATTTAATGAAAAACTTAAGATTTAAATATCTGAATTTAATCAAAATTGAGTTTAGTATTTTTTATGGAATCTGGTTACCGTAAAATAGTTAAATTTTGAATAATTAAGGGTCACTTTATTTATATTTATGTTTTTAATTTTTAATTTTTTAAATTTATAAGAAAAACCTGTTTGATTATATTTTTTGTTTTGATTTGTTCCAATTTTAAAATTTATAAAACTACAAAAAGTAGCTTTTTTGTTTTTCTATAATCTGATTTATAATTAAAATATTAATTATTAACAAGAATTATAAACAATTTAATTTAATCCTATGTATTTAATTAATTAAATTATATTTAATTTAATAATTATTAATAAATATACTTAAATTTAAAATATCTTCAAAATATATAAATTTCAAATAAAATTGATTTAATAGTTAAAATATATTTAAAATAAATATTAATTATTTAATGATAATTTTGATTGATAAATTATTAATAAATATTATATAGGATATTAAAATAATTGTAGTTAATTAAAAATAACTTATTTTTAAGTTTTATCTAATATATAATTATTATCAATAATAAAATATAACTATCAATACATTTTTATTTTTATTAAAAATAAGAGAAAATAAAAATAAAAAATATAATTAAAAAAATAAGTGGAAATCCTAAATGTGCTTTAGATTCCATTTGCGGTCTTGTTCTTTAAAAGTTCGAGAGTGTATCAGAAGCATTTAATAGAAATAATATGCCGCTTTAGCCGACTTAAGTGACTCGTGGGATCTAAGCAAGAGGTCCACGCCTGTTGTCGTCACCTTTGTACAAATACCTGATTCCGAAGGAACGGACCAAATGGTCCGTTATAGTTTATAGTTATGAATAAAAGCAACTTTCAAAGTAGTGGCAAAGTGGTCCTGTCTTTTGAATTTTGAATTTAAAATACAGAAGGAGCAAGTAAAAGCTCAAGTTTTTCGGCCACACCAGGTGGCTTACTATGAGACAGTTCGGGCATTTAGTTGGGAGGATTCACTCAAAATATAGGTTGGTGTTCCGCGACAACAGCTGAATTGTGGGGAGTGCTCTTAGGCCTTAACCTGGCTTGGAACCTGGGATATCAACATATCGAACTAGAAGTAGATTCGAGCACAGTGACCAATATGTTTTCTTCCCCAATAACGAGAGCTCAGTCTCTTAACCCTCTCGTGGCAAGCATTGATGAACTGTTCACTCGCAACTAAGTTGTTGTTATTCGGCACATTTTTAGGGAGAGTAATCAGTGTGCGGATTGGCTTGCAAATTTTGCAGCACAGTCCGATATAAAGCTCACTATTTTTTATCTCCTACCTAGGAGTTGCGTACTTATCCTTTTACAGGATGCTTCAGGGGTTTGTCACCTCGTCTTCACTTGTAATTTGTAACGTTTGTCTTCCCTTAACAAAAAAAAAAAAAAAGTGGAGATCTTAAAATCAACTTTCTTAACATTACAAAATTTGAGAAATTCTTGATATGAAAGCCTTGCTTTCATTCTCGTGACAGCTAAGAATACATACGGCATAAAGAAGAGTTTGAGTTTAATATTACAAATATATACGGAATATCAATATCTTCCTGCCAAAGCAAACTCTGTAAGAACTAAGAAGTATTAGACTTTCTCACGCTCCTCACTCGAAGCTTAGGTGGTATATAGTCTATGGGTTTGGGAAAAAGTTAATAAATAAAGAAAAAAAAGTGAATGGTTGGTTATTTGTTATTATTATAAGTACAATAGTTAGATATCTCACTTTTGGAAAATTTTCCGTACCCTCCGTTTAGTAGAGGAATGAAACTTATTCCTTAATAATGACTCTTTTTTTGTAAAATATTTTTAATACTAATTAATTAAAATATAATTAATTAAAATAATAATATTATTAATAAATTAAAATATAATTAATTAAATACAATATAATTAATCAAAATATAATTTATTCATTAATTAAAATATCGTAATTAATTAATTAATTAAAATTAATTGATTAATTGATTAATTAAAATATAATTCATTGATTAATTAAAATATTGTAATTAAATTAATTACAATATTTTAATTAATCAATATATTGTAATTAATTAATTAAAATATTATAAAATTTTATTTTTCAATATTTTTTACAAACTAACTACTATCAATAATAATGGGTAATCATTCCTTCCTCTTAACCAACCATCATAATTATAATGATAATATTCATTCTCATTTTACACTATATTCATTCTCATTCATATTACCATTCTTCCGTACACACCAACTACCTCCTTAGTATTATTTCATGACTACCACTAAATATGAACTCACCTGAATTAAGGTCTTACTTCTAGATCTTGAGGTCGGCCATTCGCGACTCATGCATTTGTTATGTGACAACAAATCGATATTTTATGAACGTATGAAACACATTGAAATTGTTATTTCATTCATAACAAATTGAAAGTCCTACCTCTTATATTCGTTTCTCGAAGCAACTAGCGGATTTTTTAACAAAAGCATTGGGTCAACAAGAGTTCACTTGTCTCGTTCCCAAGTTAGGCATTTGCAATTTACATGTTTTAACTTGAGGGGAAGCATGGGGAGATATTGATATTCTATACATTTTTGTAATATTTACATCTATATATATGGCTAAGAGATATTATAGGGTTTTATTTAGGAAGTAGTTTCCTATTTTCCTAAACTCAAACTTTTCTTTGTACTGTATATATTCTTAGATATTATGTAGTTTTCACACTAAGAATTTCTCAAAATTAAATACTAGATTAAATTGATGTTTTATTAAGTTATTTAATCAAAATATGTAAATTAGTATATTTGTTAACGAATTTTTTAAAATATGAGTTTAAATTTTAATTTGTTTAAATATTGAAAAAATTAAAAATAACTTTATATACCAATTTACTCGTATTAGAATATATTTTGTACTTAAAAATTGACTCAAACCCAATTTTTATTCAAACTTTAACCGAAATTATTCCTTTTTTAATCTTTAATATATCGTTATATTTGAAAAATAACAAGAATTCATTCAACATATTTTAATTAGATATTAAATTACTTTAATTTATATTTCAATTATAATATATTTTTTGCTTAAATTTTAACTTAAACTCAATTTTTAAAAATTTTGTCCAGTATTGCTATATTTTTCATCTTTAATACACCATTATATTTGAAAAATAATATAAGCTTGACAGATATTGTTTAAGGATGTCAATGGACCCGAGGCAGTGACGGAGTCAGAAATTTAAAATAAGAGGGCCTAAATATTTAAGTTTTTAAATCTTGAGGGGCCAGTGCTGTACTGAACTTTAAATAACTTTATCCTTATATGTATATATATTAATTAAAAATTAAAAATATTAAATATTAAATTTTTATAAATTTTGGAGGACCCAGTGGTCTATGACAGGACGCTTGACATATATTGTTTAGGAAAATCAATAAACTAGACTGGGGTAACTCATCTTTCTTTTTTTTATATAAAAATTTACAAAACGACATTATTTTTATTATTTTAGTTGGGTCACGGGCTCGATTGGACCGAACCATTTTGGCCCGTTCCTAATACTATTTAACAAGAACTTCATTTAGCGTTCAACCAAGGGAACGACTAAATTATTAGGAGTAAATTAAACATTAATCGTGCACGCAAAGGCAAGCTTAATCCTTCCTGCTTCCATTGTTGACTGCCTCTTTGTTTCATCATTAATACGCTAATCCAAAATTTTTAATAAAAATTAAATAAAATAAAAAATTTAAACGGCAAAAGAAATTATTTATTTTACTTTATAAAAAATCAGTTAAATTATAAAAATGATCTATTTGGTTAATAAATTAATACATTTTTAATAATAAAATTATTAAGCAATTTGTTAATCATTTACGTTGACTCTTGTTTTAGAAATTAAATATTTAATACGAAATAAAGAATTGTATAAGAGAAACAAGAAGAATGCATGTGCGTCCACAGGGAAAAGTCTAAATGTATTTTAAAAAGGTTATCCACACGTGCTCCAAATTACACTTGCCAAAACTTGACACGTCACACCAGGTTTGGTGGCGAACTGGGCCAAGCGGCGGGGCGTGGGACGTACACAAGTGTGATGCTACTTGTTAGTGTGGTCGGCAAGAAAGGAATAAAAATTTTAAAGTGTTTATAATAGATAAATTGAAATTTTAAAAATTTGAAGAAACTGTAAATTCATTCATTACGTTAATTATAAAAGAATTATGATTTTAAGTAACTTTTTGAATTTGTTAAGATTTTCAAATTTTTTTAAGCTTCAACTAAAAATAAAATAAAATAACCTACGATAACTCAATTTAAATTTAAATTTAATTTAATAAGTTATTAATTTGATTTAAAATTTATAATTAAATTATCGTATAAACGACATTTGGTTATTTAATCTTATTTAATATATTCATTATGTCCTGTTAAATAATCTTTTCAGATTCTGTGTCTTACCGAAATTTATACTGAGTATTATTGTTGTTATATTAATTTTTTTTTTGAAATTAACAGTTAAAAACACAAAACTAAAGAGTAGAAAAGGCACTAAAACAAACCTAAGCTAATAGGCTTTCCCATACACCCGGATTCTAAAGGCCTTTCAACATAAATGACAAAACAAGAAGAACAATCAGAAACTAAAATGGAATCTAAACAAAAAGGACTAGCATCCTAATAACGAAGGTGTACATATAATAAGGCTACCTTAGCTAATGAATGAGCCGTTTTATTGGAAATCATAATGAGCCGTCTTATTGACAATCATGCGCGTCTAATGAAAGGACAAATGAATGAATTGACGCTTGAGCAAGAGGTAGTCAAAGGCCAAAGTTCCAATCTCCAACAAATTCAAAGAAGAAATCGAAATAACTTGAATAGTCATCAAAAAGTCAGACTTTACAATGACATTATCTACCTGCTTTTCTTTTAATCAAGAAAGAGCTTCTCTTATAGAAATAAGCTCAGCAACAATTGGATCAAAAAGAGTGAGAAAATGTCTAAAAAGACCAATAACAAACTAACCTCTATTGTTCCGAAGCACAGCAGCAAAATCCGAAGCATTTTTATCTTTAAAGACTGATGCATCAACATTGCATTTAAGAAAACCTTGACATTAATATGTTGACTAAGAAAACCTTGACACTAATATGTTGACTAAGTACTCATAAATAATAGTCTTTGGTTTAATATTGTCGACATTAGTATATTGCCTAAAATTAATAAATGGTAATTTTTAAAATTAAATAAAATCTATGTGAGCAAATAAATGTATAATTTGTTAAGGTAAAAAGAAAGAGAAGCGAAACGCGCGATTTCGATCTCCTGAAAAGCCTACATTTTGACCACCTTTGGCTGGTTAGTTTGTTACCTTTCTTTCTCTCTCTAGAAAAAAAAACTCTCCTCTAAATTCACCTCTCTCTTTCTTTCTCTTTCACTCCTCACTCAGTCTATTCTTTCTTTCTCCTTCAATCTCTGTATCGTTATGACCGTCCATTAAAACCCTAATTTATCCAACTCACACTTTTCCACTCGGTAGGTATACTACAGGTTTCTGGACTTATTCCGAATTAATCAATCGCCTTAATCGCAAGTGTTGTGGTTGAGATTTGTGCTTGTGTTTTGGTAGGTTTTGTGATTCTTTGGGATCTCGTTTGTTTTGGATGCAGGGAGAAGAGAAACGCAAAAGGGGAAGGGAATTTAAAGTTAGGGATTTATGTCCTTCAATCAATTTAGGTCGGACAATCGGAAATCGGGACGATCCGCAAGCTTTAATCAGCAGCGGTCCTCCTCAGGCGCTTACGGTAAGGGCGGCGGCGGCGGCGGCGGACCCGCCCCTTCACCGTCTTCTTCTCCTTCTATTTCTTCCAATCGCAGGTACAACATTTTAAATTTTTTTTTCAATCTTATTGAGGTCTTTTTGTCGTTTTATCATTTGTTCTTTTAGGAGTTTTTAGGTTTTTGTTTTACGATTTGGGAAGTGTTTTAATCTCTTGGTTGGTTATTGTTTATTACCTTGATCGTAGTTTTAAGAATTCTACCACTGCTCGAGGAGGGCAACCTAGGGTGAATTCTCCATCAGTCAATTTTTCGGATTCGACTAATCCTTCTGCGACCCGTAATTCACAGAATGGTGCACATGTACAGCCTCCGTTGCATGGTGTGCTGACGAGTCTTGACTTTTTATATAATTAAGTTTGTTTTTATTATTGTCATAGCTTATATGCACCAAGTTAGGAGGCCCGTCTGATGCTGTGTTTATGATCAAGTGTTCCTTTTTTTTTTTTTTTTTGATGTTAGGAGGCGTGTCTGATGCTCCAGTTGGAATCGGCGTTAGCCATCCAGCTGATTCACCTTCCAACCATCGAGCCACCCGAGCTGTTCCAAAAGCCCCTACTTCACAACCTACCACCATGAATTCCGACAACCCAGGGCAGTCTGCCTCAGTTAGTTCCAACACTACAGGCCCTAAAACTCCAACAAAGGGTAAGTCTGCCTTGATATTGACGAGAAGGGAAAGTGCGAACATATTCTCTATATTGTTCAGTATTTTGAAGTTTGTGTTTGTAGTATTCTTAATGAAGCTATTCTTGCGATCAATAGAAACGTTAATCATGTGTTGAATGTAATTTTGTTACTAGTGTAGCCCCGGGAGATGCCGCTAAGGGATTTGCATTTCAGTTTGGGTCTTTAAGTCCCGGTTTCATGAATGTGATGCAGGTAGTTTTCTCCCCTTTCTTCCTTGTTTTACACTTTTTAGTAATGTCTCAGATTAAAAATAAAATGTTGTAGATTCCTGCTCGAACAAGCTCAGCTCCCCCAAATCTAGATGAGCAAAAACGCGACCAGGTGTGCATGTCACTTTATTTCCAAACTCAAGTTATAATTAAGGTTTAAACTTTAGCTGCATCTTGGACTTCTGGGTGATCACTCTTAGATTCATATTGCGGCTCGGTTTTCCTTTATTATATATTTGCAACTTTAGAATAGATGTTTATGATGCACGCTTTCTCTGTTGACGGACTTGCTTAAGTTTGCAAATCCTTATGTTCTTATATCAATAAATTTGAAATTGGACAACATTGTTATCCTTATATTGGTTTTAGTTGCTTGCTTTTGGAGGTTGATAAACATGGAGAATTATAAGCATCTACATGTACTTGCAGGCACGCCATGAGACACACAGATCTGCTCCTCCATTGGCAACTGCTATCCCTAAACCACAAGTTCCAAAGAAGGATGTGAATAGTGCTGACCAATCTAGTACTGGGGAGACTCATCCAGTTTCCAAGGCGAAGAAAGATACTCAAAACTCTGCAGCACAACCTTTGAGCCAGAACCAAAAGCCTCCAGTTCATTCCATCCCTATGGCTTCCATGCAAATGCCATATCATCAACCACCAGCATCTGTGCAGTTTGGTGGCCCAAATCCTCAAATTCAATCTCAGGGTGTCTCAGCACCATCTCTTCAAATGCCTATGCATGTAACCTTGCCTATTGGAAATGCTCCTCAGATGCAGCAGCCAATGTTTGTTCAAAGTCTACAACCCCACCCAATGCAGCCTCAAGGAATCATCCACCAAGGTCAGAGCTTGGGTTATACAACTCCTATGGCTCCTCAAATTGCCCCTCAGTTAGGTAATTTAGGCATTGGAATAACCTCACATTATCCCCAACAGCAGGGAGGGAAATTTGGTGGTCCACGTAAAACAACAGCAGTCAAGATTACTGATCCAAAGACTCATGAAGAACTGAGGCTTGATAAGCGAACAGATACATATGGAGATTCTGCGTCATCAGGCTTGAGGTCTCATAGTAATCTGCCTCCTCATTCACAGCCAATCTCATCTTTTGCACATTCTCACCCAGGCAACTACTATGCTAATTCTTACAATGCCAGTAGTCTTTTTTATCCACCTCCAAGTTCTCAATCAATAAGCACTAATCAGATGCCTCCAAATTCTCAGCCGCCAAGATTTAACTATCCTGTTAGCCAGGGACCCCAAACATTAACAAATCCTTCCCTTAATTCCATGTCAAGCAACAAGTCTGGGGCTTTGACACATGGTGCATCAGAATCGGCAAATGCAGAGCATGGTCGTGATGTACATAGCTCATTTTCCTCTATTTCATCAGGAACTGTACAGGTGACAATCAGACCAGCTGCAGGCTTTGTTGGAGATAAGGTTGCGGAACCGACATCATCAAATAGCTCTTCTGCTCCTGAAAAGGATGGATCCCATAAACTTTCACGACCATATGGAGGATCTATCTCACGTCCTCAAAAGGACGCAGAAACCTTTTCAGAAAGCTCTTCAGAACCAACAAAACCTGGGAGTGAAACTTTATTGTCAAAGTTGCCATTGTCAACCAAACAATCTGTGGAAAACATGGATAGCATGATCTCTAATTCTATCTTGTCTGCTTCAACTGTGCAGTCAGAGGATTTGTTGCCAGATATGCACAATGCTGGTGACAGGAAAACGGAAACTGTAATTATGTCTAACTCTATCAAGGATGAGAAGAAGACAGACGAGAAAGGATATAATCCATATCAGCATCAGGTACTGTAATTATGACATTCTTTTAGTTTTCTTTATCATCATTAAATTGTTGAGTCTATTAGGCATGAATTTACCAGGTACAGGTTATTGGACAATCGACCTCAATTTCAAGCCAGCCTTCTCACAGTTGTAAGCATGGTATATCTTCTGATAGTGGAGGTTCTGAAACTGTAGAAATGAAAACAACTCCATCAGGTGTTATTGGTCAAGGTTTGACTGAACCAATCAGGGAATCAGTCTCAGTAGTTAGTGATTCAACTCAAGGTGTTTCTGATGCTTTGATTTCTAAATCAAATAATGCTGAAGATCATTTCAATGGTACTCCGTCTCAAACATCAGGTGTTGGAGGTATTGTTAGTTGTCCAGATAGTGTTCTTCGTGATAAAATTGATGATTCTTCACCACTGGAGCAATCCCCTCATGAAGCTTCTTTAATTGGAAGGCAACGACAAATTGAGCTGTCAGAAGGCTCCAATATAGGGGATAGAAGTGTTGGTTTTGGTTTAGCACAACGTATGTTAAGATGTGCAGATGCCGTTAAACAAATGGAAGAGGAACCTGCTTCAACTGACAGAGCTTTTGGCAATGAGGTTCAGAGCTTAGAAATTGGCAAGGATGGACTGGGTGAACCTGCGAGTTGCTATGTGGAGAATGAACGAGGACTGGATAATGTTGATGTTGCAACATCTCTAGATTCGGATTCCAGACACGCTAGGAAACCTCTTGACAATCAAACATTGATCTCTGATGTATCTTCAAGGAAAACTGATATAATTGGCAGTGAAGAGGTTTCAGTTACAAAATCCAATCGTGATCGGCAGGGTGATTCTGTCCCAAGCCC
Organism: Erythroxylum roraimae; assembly: GCA_027568915.1. Lineage (NCBI taxonomy): Eukaryota > Viridiplantae > Streptophyta > Magnoliopsida > Malpighiales > Erythroxylaceae > Erythroxylum > Erythroxylum roraimae. The sequence continues at coordinate 796,846 of JAOSBL010000004.1, read as the reverse complement.
CGAGATTTCTGAGTCTACTTCAACACATTATCAGGGAGGGGTGGAAAACACTGTTGGTGGTTCAGCCTCTCATGCAGTATCCTTCAAGGATAAACCTATTGAACGGACTAGGTCAAAGAGTACTAACTCTAGGGTGAAGTGGAGGGAAATTCTCCAAAAGGCAGATGCAGCTGGGACAACTTCTGATCTGTACATGGCATATAAAGGTCCAGAGGAAAAGAAAGAAAATACCATTTCTGCAGAAGTCACGGTGAACACTTCAACTGACTCTGTACCTGCTGATAGTCTTCAAGTGAAATCTGCAATTAATGCAAAGGACCATAATAAAGTTGAACCGGATGATTGGGAGGATGCTGCTGACATGTCCACACCTAAACTGGAAACATTAGAAATTGCAGATGATGGTCATGGTGGATTGATGCAGACAGAGAAAGATGGCAATGCAAATTCTGCAAAGAAGTATTCTAGGGATTTCCTCCTCAAGTTTGCAGAGCAATATGTTGATTTTCCTGAAGGTTTTGAAATTAAACCTGATATAGCAGAGGCTCTGATCAGTGGTAATGTTGATTGTGATTCACACCCCAGTCCTGGAAGAGCCATGGATAGGTCAAATAGTGGAGCTCGGATGGATCGGCGTGTGGGTTCTACTTTAGATGATGATCGATGGAATAAACCAGCTGGTCCTTTTGGCATGGGGAGAGGTTTGCATTTGGATGTAGCTTATGGAGCCAATGTAGGTTTCCGTCCTGGCCAAGGTGGCAACTTTGGTGTCCTAAGGCATCCTCGAGCTCAGTCTCCTGGACCATACATGGGAGGAATCTTAACTGGGCCAATGCAATCAATCATTTCTCAGGGAGGGATGCAAAGAAATGGTCCAGACGCTGACAGGTGGCAGCGGGCTAGTAATGTTATGCAGAGGGGATTGATTCCTTCTCCTCAGACTCCTTTACAGACGATGCATAAAGCTGAGAAGAAGTATGAGGTGGGCAAAGCGACTGATGAAGAGCAGGCCAAGCAAAGACAGTTAAAATCCATTCTGAACAAGCTAACTCCTCAGAATTTTGAAACACTTTTTGAGCAAGTAAAGGCTGTAAATATTGATAATGAAGGCACACTTACTGGTGTTATTGCACAGATATTTGACAAGGCTTTGATGGAGCCTACTTTCTGTGAATTGTATGCTAATTTCTGCTGTAAGCTAGCTGGAGAGCTGCCTGACTTCCATAAAGATAATGAGAAGATAAGTTTCAAGGGGTTACTTTTGAATAAGTGCCAGGAGGAGTTCGAGCGAGGGGATAGAGAACAAGAGGAAGCTAATAGAGTTGATGAAGAGGGTGAAGTCAAACAGTCAGCAGAAGAAAGAGAAGAAAAGAGAATCAAAGCTCGAAGGAGAATGCTTGGTAATATAAGGCTGATAGGTGAGTTATATAAGAAGAAAATGTTGACCGATAGAATAATGCATGCATGCATCAACAAGTTGCTGGGTCAGTATCAGAATCCTGATGAGGAAGATGTTGAAGCTCTATGCAAGTTGATGAGCACAATTGGGGATATGATTGATCGCCCCAAGGCCAAGGAACATATAAATGCGTATTTTGAAATGATTGCAATGATGTCAAACAACATGAAACTATCTTCTAGAGTGAGGTTTATGTTGAAGGATGCAATTGATTTGAGAAAGAACAATTGGAAGCAGAGGAGGAAGGTGGAAGGGCCAAAAAAGATTGAAGAAGTGCACAGAGATGCTGCTCAGGAACGACAGCAGCAAGCTAGTAGATTGGCTCGCAATCCAAGTACAAATGCTTCCACTAGAAGGTTACCCATGGACTTGGTTACAAGAGGGTCTAATTTGCTATCTTCCTCCAACGCACAGATGGGTGGCTTCCGGGCAGTGCCCACCCAAGCCCCTGGATTTGGGACCCAGGATATCCGTGTTGAGGAGAGGCAAGCATACGAGTCAAGAACTCTGCAAATTCCCTTGCGTCAGAGGGGTGATGATTCTATTACTTTGGGCCCCCAAGGTGGTCTTGCCAGAGGAATGTCCATTAGAGGGCTACCTGCTATGGTTAGCACAAACATAGCTGATTTTTCTTCTGGTCCTGGTGACTCTAAAAGAACGTCAGCTGGTTTGAATGGTTTTAGCAATGTCTCTGAACGGCCAATGTATAACTCTAGGGAAGATCCCATTCCTAGATATGTTCCTGACAGATTTTCTGGTGGAGCTGCTTATGATCATCTGGGCTCCCAGGATCGTAGTTTGATACATGGTAATCGCGATGTGAGAAATATAGATCATGGTTTTGATAGACCTCTAGCAACATCACCACCTGCAAGAGCTCAGAGCCCAGCTTCGACCCAAAATATTTCCTCAGAAAAGGTATGGCCTGAAGAGCGCCTTAGAGAGATGTCCATGGCGGCCATAAAAGAATATTACAGGTATGATTTCCACGCACGCAACTGGTTCCAATTTTAGTTGTTGATTGAACTTGGTCTTTTTGGAAAGTTAAATAGGTTTTCCTCAAACCGAATGGTGTGCTGTTTTTTGCTGTTGTTTTTGGTAAATAAGCCTTCGTATGGGCTCATCGTTAGAGCTGTGTTATTTTTTTTTAACACACTGCCTAGTTGTGAAACGTTACCAGTTACACATTTGCTTATCTTGACCGTAAGGTGAGATTCTAACTACAGGTTAATTGGCTTTTTCAGCGCCAGAAATGATAAAGAAGTTATTTTTTGCATCAAAGATTTGAATTCCCCCAGTTTCTATCCTTCAATGGTTTCTCTATGGATGAATGACTCTTTTGAGAGGAAGGACTTAGAAAGGGATCTTTTGGCTAAGCTTCTTGTCAAACTTACCCTATCACAGGATGGCATATTGACTCCATTACAGCTCACTAAAGGGTAAGATTCAACAATGTATTTCACATTTATTCAGTTTGGTATTCTAAATGTTTGACTGACAAGAAAAATTATTCACGGCACGCCAGGTTTGAGTCAGTTCTCACTACTTTGGAGGATGCTGTGAATGATGCCCCAAAAGCTGCGGAATATCTCGGCCGTATCTTTGCAAGAACGATCATGGAGAATATCATCTCCTTGGAAAAGGTCGGGCAGTTGCTATATGAAGGTGGAGAGGAGCCAGGCCGTCTTCTAGAGGTCGGGCTTGCAGGGGATGTTCTTGGAAGCACATTGGATGCAATTAAAGCAGAAAAAGGTGAGAGTGTCTTGAATGAAATTCGGAATGCCTCCAGTTTGAGATTGGTGGATTTTAGGCCTCCAGGTTCGTATAGATCAAGGATATTGGAACATTATATTTAGATTATAGTGATGCTCTTTGTATCGTTTTTAAAAAGAAAAGGGCAAAAAAGATCATTGTCCTGTGCTTCTAGGTCGCTAAATTGCAAAATTATTTTCCAATGTCTTAATATTATTCTTCAAAATATTCGCAGCAATTGTGGAAGGTATTCAATTGAGCATCACAATTTTCTGGTCTAAAAAGTAGGCAATACTGCGACTCGTTCTTAGCCTCTGTTTGGTTGAGGTTGGGGTTGGGCTTATTTCTGAACTTTTTTAAAAACTTTTTAAAGAAACCAGTTGCTTGATTGACTGTAATTTAAATATCAAAAATAAATATTAAAACATATAAAATTGTTAAATAATATTATATAAATTTCAAAATAAATATTTAAGTTGAGCAAATAGTTAAATATATAATAAA
>JAOSBL010000004.1:782200-793031 GCA_027568915.1 Erythroxylum roraimae | reverse complement strand
AAATTTCAAAATAAATATTTAAGTTGAGCAAATAGTTAAATATATAATAAATTATGTATTTTATTGTAATGGGGAAGATGAATTTGCAAGATAAGCGTTGAGATGAGTTTGTAAGTATTGTAAAAATTATGTATAAAATATAAGGACAAAAGAAACTAAAAAATAGGCTCATTAATTAATTTAAAAAATTTATCCGAAAAAGTGGAGGGTTTTTTTGGAAGTTTCAAATATGAACTGTGCCAAAAAGAAGTATTTTTTTATTTTATTAACAAATTAAAAGATTTTTGTAGTGAAAAAAAGTAGATTATTAATTTCCTAAAAATTCATTCAAATAGACACTTTATACTAATAGGCAAGAAGTTAACAGTAAACTTGACTGTATTTTGGGTCAAATTTGGATTGTTTCATTCGAAATCTGTATCGTAAATATATTATTTTGAGTAAATAACATCGTGTTTTTGGTTTTTAAAAATTAAAAACTTAATTTGGGTTCAATCGAAGAGCCCTGCATAAGAACCGTGTAGAATAGATACGTTGTCTTTATTTTTTTTTTCCTTTTACATTCATTTTCAGCAAACGTTACAATAAATGTGTGTGAAATAACAGAATGCTATAGAAAGTGATGCACGTAACCTTACGTATTCTATGGTTTCAAAGAATTGGTTTTGGTAGTCCGAAGAGATACAATATTGATTTAAATAATTTTTGAGGAAAATATTTTTTTTCTTATACTTAGTTACTCACAAGGTGTTCTAGGAGGGTCTCAACTATAAAAAAGTACCTTTAAGCCATTCACACCAAGACTAATTTCTGCTCGAGCCTAGTAGATCCCTTACGGGAGACAAAACTCTAGCCCCAAGTTTTAATCGGCTGCTAGTTGCTCACGAGGTGTCCTAGGAGGGTCTCAACTATGAGAAAGCACCTTTAAGCCATCCACACCCAGACTAATCCTTGCTCGAGCCTGGTAGGTCCCTTGCGGGAGGCAAAGCTCTAGCCCCAAGTTTTAAACGGCTGCGTACGTGAGGGGAGTTCGAACCCGCGACCTCACTTAAACCAGGAGAGTCCCTTACCAACTCACCTGCGCCTTGGGGTTTATACTTATGTTAAAGAATAACAATAAAAATACGCAACTAATTATATATAGTTAATATAATAATCTGACTTAAATTTAATTTATAACTAATTATAATAAATTCAATCTCTTAATACATATTTTTAAAATAATGTTATTAATATTAACAAAGTTACTTTTGACATACATTTTCAGAAAAAGAAACCAAAACAACAGAAAGATGTTTATTTAGTAAATGGTAATATATGCAACGACATATAATACAACCAATAAACCAAATCAAATATAACACAATCGGAAATCTGATACCAATACAACCTGTTCATAGAGAGAAGGGTTTAGCATACACATCAAAAGGTTGGCAGGCAGTCAATTGCGGCTCCTGTCCCCAACAAGATGAACAAGAAATCATTAGTTACCTTACAAAAAATTTTCACATGTTCTTCTTGTTCTTAAAAATGCCCTAAAGCCATGAACAATAGTCACTATCATCTTCACAAACATTGAATCAGCTGTAATAATCCCAGCAGTTGATCAAGGTATCGATTATGAGAGAGGTCATACCTGTCTTAGACTACCACCAATAGTACTGCCTCCTGTCAGAAGCATAGTCAAGAGAGAAGTCACCACACCCCCGCCAAGGTCATTACCGCCACCAGTGTTTCGGATGGCGGCACGCATTGAATTAAGAATACTCCCGTAAGTATTCCCCTGTCCACGTTCAAGGGCTTGAATAAAGCAAAACGTCATTGCCCCAGTAGATGTTATCCCTGATAGAGCCTGTTCGATGAAGACGTTATAATGTGTTAACTTTTATCCCATGAGATATGGAATAGTTCAGCTTTCAGTTCCATTTCTTAGAATTTTGGGGCCTGGAAGTTACCGATGTGTCAGCTGATGTTTGATCATCATCACAACCACTGAAGGATATAGCTTCTCCTCCATTTGTTCCTTTATATATACCTGATCGTGGACGATGGTCTTCCCACATATACTGTCCAGTCCTGCAGAGATCGTCGAAGCAAAGGATTAGGCAGTCCAAGTTGTATAAAGTTGGATGCGCTATAAGAAAGCCACTATAAAAATACAGATAAAGATATGTATTCATATGATCTGTATACTAACCAGAGTTTCACAAATAATTGAACCTGTAAGACTCAAAACTGAGAAAGATGGCATATATATTGGGAATACAACCCTAAGCAACTGTTTCTTTCCTATTCATAGAAAATAGGTGTCTTGTTGTCAGACTGGAGATATACGATCAACTCTAGCAATTTTACAGAGACTTGTGCAAAAGGTTAAAAAACGAAGAAAATGTTCATTAACTAAAAGCCATCAGAATCAAATGCCTGAGACTCAATTATTGATCAAGCTTGATATGAGCAGATAGTGAATTCCAATAAAGGGCAATAGTACACATAATCCCCCAAGTATAATTCTTCCATTATATGCAAGAAATTAATCAGATTCCAAAAGGATCTAGCAAGAAAACGAACCTGCTCATTCTGCAAAGAAAGGGTAAATCCAGCACAGTGCCACTATGGCAAGCATCGATTATAGCATGAAGCTTAACACCAACAGGAAGAGGCCTGACAATTGTTGCGTTGATTTCATCATCGACAATCATACCCTGAGTTTCAAAGTCTAGAGGGCACAAGGTTTCATCGTATCCATCAACTTCATCACCGTTATAGTTTCTTTGCCGCGAACCATGTCCAGAGTAGTGAAAAAGAAGCGAGTCTCCGGGTTGACAACCTTGTACAAGCCAATATAATGCCATCCTCATGTTTTGTTTTGTAGGAATCCTGTAAGGATCAGTTTCCTCCTCTGCACTTCAAATTACCCAAAAAAAAAAGCTCAAAACATCCTTTTCCAAACTGACATTCAAAGAGAAAGAGATTTCAACTTGAAAATCAGATACGGTTTAAGTATCCAAAAGCTGCCAATACATGAAAGAGCAAAGCAACTCAATAAGCATCAAAAAGAAATCAGTTCATGTTCAACTATGTATTTCCCAAGTTACTAAGATTTTTCTGAGGAAACTAAATTGCACCCAAACATGAAAAGTCCTGTACTGACATGAATGTGCATACACTTAATCCAATCCCTAAGAAGCCAAAGTAACAAGAGAAAGTTATTGCTATGCGTAAAAGTAGTAAAAAACTTCTATTATCATCTTGTTAATGCAAATCTTATATCACACGTATGGCACTGAATGTTAGGATTTTATTTACAGAAGATCTGTTAAACCCAAGCTCTTTAAAGAAAATTCTTAAGATCAAGCTAAATAAAATCAACTCTAACGCGTAACAAGTATGGAATTGATCGAAAATTGACCAAGAAGCGAAAAGATCACAGGTGGTTTAGATTCTATAATCAAATATGTACCAGTGAGCATGAGAATAGATTCTTGGGGAAACTGAAACTTGTTGATTAGAAGATGACGCATGCACTTAGCGTCGTTTATGCATCCCTTAAGCTCATGCCTCGAGTACCGATACGATATCCCGCAAATCACCGCCCTTTTACGACCGTGAGCGTTTGGCGGAGGACCCGGCGGGGCGTGATTGTATGGAGACGGTGGCGCGTGGGTTGAGGAAGCAGGAGGCGACGGCCTCGTGTAGCTGGGCGGCGGAACACTGCGAGGGTCAGCGATGTTTGTGATGGCCTGACAGATTGCGCAGCGTATCGACCGAGCTCCCGGCGGAAGCTGCAACGGCGTACGGCAACCGGAGCAGTTGACGAGCATGTTGCTATACATGGTGCGGCGTCGGGTCAAACACGTCGCTGCTCGGTTCGTAAATTTGACGAGATCAGAAGGGCAGAATCGGGAACGGAGTGAAATGGATTTAGTTTTACAGAGCTTCTGTAGGCTTTTGCGGAGAAATCAAGGTAAAGACGTACCGCCCACTGAGATCTCTGAATTTCGTTGCAGGACGACTAAATAATCAACAGTTGGACGGTTTTGTCCTTGCTCTATACAAATGTTCGTAATTGAGGAGGCAAAGTATAGGGGTAATTTGATGTGATGTGAATAGCGATGGCAGATAAGTTAGGCCCACCCCGAGATAAAATCAACGATCAAATTCGGTTTGACAGGATTTAAGGTAGACTCTTCGTTAAGATAAGTGATGATTGGTATTAGATATTTCTCAAAATTACATAATCCATATTTTTAATTATTAGTTATTGTGTATTTATTTCTAATTAGAATTAAGGAATGGAATAGAAATATGTTAGAAATAGAACAGCTATTTCGTTGAACCGAATAGGTCATTAGGCTCTGAGTCTTGGTTTGGGTCGGGTCGAATTTTCAAAAGTTATAAATAAAATAATATTATTTTAAATAAAATGATATCTTTATTTTTAAAAAATTTGAATAAGAATGAGTTTCAGACTCGATCAGGCTCAAGCAAAATTTAAAAAATTGGATCGGACCGTTTGGTCTGATTAGAAAAAGTTTGAACCGATCAATTGTCTAGTTCGATTTCACCTAATAATCTCTATATATAAAAATCGGTTAGTTCAAATTTTTTCTATCGAACCGGACGGTCCAGTCCAATTTTTAAAACCTTGAGCTCAGGTGCCTCGGGCTCGATCGTCTTGAGATTCAACAAATTAATAAGATTGATTAAAACATTATTATAAAAACTTTCCCGACGTTATCTCTTTTTTAATGGAGATGTTAATAGGCCGGGCCAGCCTTTGCTCAACTCCTTATTAGATGGCCCGAGAGTCAGCTCGTGGCTCCAAAGGGCCGGAGCTGGTATGTTAGGCAAAACTGTTTTGACTTGTGAACTGACCGTAACCTGATCAAAAAAGGTCAAAATTGAGCTTGAGCGGGCTAAAATTGTCAAACCTATCTTTTACCTTGTAAATATTTTTAAAAAAATAGCAATGAATCTTATTAATAAATAATTGGAAATAATAATAGGTTCAATCAAAACTTAAATTTCGACAAAGTTTGAGTTGTAGAACAATAATGGGCTAAGAAAACCAAGTAAAGCACGGGCTTAGGGCAACATTCAAGAGTGCGTGTCCCTGCACTATAAAAGACATAAAGATCAAGACTTTCTTCCTCTCTGCTTGAACTTGGCCGCTTGGAACCCAGGGAGAACAGAAGACAGATTTTGAAGCAGTTCGCAGAAGCCGAGCAAAATGGTACTCTGCTCACTCTCTGACCCTTGCTTTGTTAATGATTTGCTGGGTATTTATCGGAGAGACTCGTTTTTTTCACTCTGTTGCTTCGTGTCTGTTTTAAAATTTTTGGTACTTGATTCATGAATACGCTTAGGGGAAGGCTTTAAGTGTTGGTTTGTCTTTTTTTAATGTTCTTTTAGAATGATTTGTGTCTGGGTATGTTTATTATTGTTATTAATTTGAATGCGACGTTGGAGTTGAATGATGCAATCACCTGGATTTTCAGTTTAAGGATATGGTAATTAGTTCTGATGTGGTGTTTCGTTTGTAACAGGCCAAGAGAACCAAGAAGGCTGGCATTGTTGGAAAATACGGTGTGTCCCAAGCATTTTAGTTACAATTTTTTTTTTCATTTCAATTCTGAGTCCTCCAATTGATTAATTTACCGTTTGCAATAGTTAATCAATCAGATTGCTCAGCTTTATCTGGAGTTTAGCTTTATATAATGATTCGGAAAATGTGTTGCTTTACTTGTATATTTTTATTTTGCAGTTTAAAGGATAAAAAAGATGTGTAACGATTTCATGTTCAGTTGCTGATTGGCTATATCAGAATGAATTTTGGATTTATGATCATAATGCCATTACTGAATGCTAATTTGCTTAAGATGGTGGATCTTTATCTATTATGTTTTTGGTGTTTTAAGACCACAAGTTCATTAATCGAGCAAGCTTAGAATCATTTGAGTCGTTACGGTTGTCTTGTGTCTATGTTGCAGGCACCCGTTATGGTGCTAGTTTGAGGAAGCAGATTAAGAAAATGGAAGTGAGTCAACATAGCAAGTATTTCTGTGAATTCTGTGGGAAGGTAATAAATTTGACCATATTTCCATCTGATAGTGAAATCATTTTAACATGGAAATTGATACGATTACGGTTTTCTGGAAATTTTAACCTAGAAACAATTGATGAGATCTTATTTTGTGCAGTATGCAGTGAAGAGGAAAGCTGTAGGCATTTGGGGTTGCAAGGACTGTGGCAAAGTGAAAGCAGGCGGCGCCTACACTTTGAAGTAAGATTCTCTTCGTATGTTATGAATCTTCATGAATTCAGCCTATCCCTTCAGGTGACATTCTAACCGGTTGTTTATACTTGCCATTTACAGTACTGCAAGTGCCGTGACTGTCAGGAGTACCATTCGTAGGCTGAGAGAGCAGACTGAGAACTAGGATTGCTTTGAGTGTTCTTATCATTTTTCGTACTGAATCAAGATGTAACTTTCATCAGAATTCTCTTTTCAATTTCCAGACAATTGCAAAGTACATTGAAACTTATGAAAAGAATTTGCTGGTTTAATTTCTTACGAGAAGCTTGCTTGCTAATACAGAACTGTTCAGTTGAAATCAAAAGAACTTGGGATATTCTGAAATCACTAGATAGGTATTGTTCTTTTTTTGTCTTAAATGAAACATGATTCCTCTGATTGTAGACAATGAGTTCGTATTTAACATTGAATGGGCAAAAGCTTCACATGAGCACCAGCAGATATATTACATTATATCCAACTCATCTTTACACAAGCTTACCGAGAACAAAAGCAAAACATAAGCTCTCAAATAGCAGTTGTTCCCATCTGTTCCTCTTCCTTCTAGCTGGTACTAGTTCACCAGCTACACATGATCCAAAAGCAAGCAAAAAGCCAATTGATCTATGCCGAAGCACTTCAGCCAATTTTTCCAGCATGATTTTCATGCCGGTTTTTGGGTCAACAGCCTCTAGAAGAATAAGGCCGAAGATAAGATGACTATGTTCTGTATGATGCTATTGTAAAGAAAAATCATGATTCATTATCTCGCTGCACGGCCATCTCTTGTAGCTTTATCGGACGCTAAAAGAATGAAGTTAAATCTCACACGATTGGAATCGGAACATTGTCAGTCTTATTTTGCATCTGTTTCTGAACAGCCTTCACGGCTGCCACTCTAGCAGCATTTGCCGCTCTATTAGCTGCAGCTACTGCCCTATTCACCCTCTCATCGACCTTTGCCACGTCATAAGCCTTCTCTTCTGCTCTTCTTGCTTCCTGTTTACAAGACATAACAGATCAGGGAATGACGAGTTCTGTTTCTCCAGTAATCCTTACTTATATTCACATGTTTCACTGTAAATGACACTTGTTGCTTTAAATTTTCATCAGTAAAAGTATTTAGTCCCTATATGCCAACCGTTATCATATCATAATGACAATTAATTCCAATCCAGATGCAATTAATTCAACAGTTAAGGACTTGGAAGGAAATTCTGGAAAGAAACTTTGTATGGTAAAGTAGAAAATACAAGTACCTGAACAGTATTAAGTATTTTTGAATGGTATACTGCAACTGGAGATACGGGATAAGCAGTGTTCTGTGTGCTTGGCACATCAAGAATCCCATTTTGCCAGTGACCAGATTGTGTTTCCCCATTTCTGAAAGTATACATTCCAAGACCTTGCCGTTTACTCTCATGCCAGGCACCCTCATACCGATGCCCATTTGCAAAACGATAAACACCAAAGCCATGCATCTTGTCTGCGAAGTACTCTCCGGCGTATGTGTCTCCATTTCTAAGATATGTATAACAGGTAACATTAGGTGAATACAACACTATGTTTCATCTATTGGTTATTGAAGCTTTAACAAAGATATCCTTACCAATTCAGATGCTACAAAATTTGCAACATTGTGTGCCCATTACGGAAAATTAAGACATAACGTATAACAGCATGAACTCAGGATTAAACAAAAAACAAAAAGAAGAAAGAAGTAAAAAGAATTCACATCCGACTCGGTTAAATTTAACTTAATCCCAATGCCAAATAATAAGAGATCAGAGTTCTTTTTTACTGTCTGGCATCATATTTAAACAATGCTCACATCCCTTTTCCTGCCCACATCAAGGCATTTAGAATTACACACAATCAGGTACCCGAGCAACCAGCAGCTGCATGAGACAAGCAAGTGTCGAAGAACTCTAATAAAAGAGTGAATGAAAAGTTTATTGTATTTCATATCCCTTTCGAAAAGGACTGCGGAAAGCATGCACCAAGAGAAAGAACAACTGAATAAATCAGAATTCAACAGAAGAACATGCATTGGAGTCTGGGATCAATCACACATTAGTAGCAAGCTCACCCCTCGTTCACTTTGTAAAATCCAATAGTTATGGTAATCCTAAACATTACAGTAATGTTGTCATCATTCCATTGTAATTCAGTACACTTCATCGATCTAATATCTTAAAGAAGGTTGGAAATTATATGCACTTAACCCAAAAAAATGTTACTTGTCTTGTAATGGGAAAAAGGTTCTTCTCAAATTTCAATTCACTTCCTATCCATTTCGGTAGAAAATCCTGATAAAAGTTTAAGATGATTCGCGCATTGTAGACCATTTCCACATTCCTTTACTGTTTCATTCAAAACCTGGAACCACACAAGTCTTGACAGAAACGAATAACCTTAACACTGAGCAGAAAACCATAAGCAGAGCACATAATCATATCAACGTTAACAACAATAATCACAATGAAAACACAAAAACCCCATAAAAACCAAACTGAAAATTCCAATCAGAACACATTCAACATTACCTGAAATGATAGTGTCCGAGACCATGCTTGACACCCCACTTGAACTCCCCAACATATCGACTTCCATCCTCGCAAGTGTGAACTCCACAACCATGACTCTGTCCATTAGACCATTCACCAGCATAAACATCACCTGTGTAAAATCTATAAACCCCAAATCCATGTCTAAGTCCCTGCCTATATTGCCCTCTATATCGACTACCTCTTGCCCAAGTCTCCACTCCATAACCATCATATTTTCCATCAACCCAATCACCTTCATACCTCCCACTCATACAGTAGTAATAAACACCACTCCCCGAACACTTCCCTTTATGAAACTCACCCTCGTACACGTCCCCGTTGCTGTAAACCTGAACCCAACACCCAGAATCAACCCTCTTCTCCGAAACCGGCCTCGACCCAATTGACCAGAACACTGGCAATGGAGGCCGAGACACGTTAGAATTGCATTTGAGCTTAATTGGAAAAGAACGCGACAGAAACAAGCGAATAGAAGGAAGGCGAGGGAGGGCAAGATTGAGAGAGAACAAAAGCGCAGCAGAGAAAGCAAAAGCCGACAGAAAATCAAGAAGAACGGAGTGACTCGGATGAGAAACCAAGAAATAGAACAAGGGGAGAGACAACAAGAGGATTAACCTCAGGTGGACTCGCAAACGCCGGAAATTATTAAACCGCCTCAGGAACCGAAACGCGGCGGATTTGGCGGCGATAGACACGGAGAACAGAGACTGATTTTGTTGGTTCGTCGAGAAATGGTACACGGTGGGGGATTTTGTAATGGAGGGTGATCGATGCGTGGGAAGGTGGTGATGTTGCTGGGTCAAAAGGGGTCGCTTGTACGGAGTTGATGCGGAGGAAGAAGAGGGTGATGGGACAAAAGGGTCATTCTCGAAATGATCGCCGCTGGGCTGTATTATAACCTGAGGGGTGGGAGGCTTAACGGTGGATGACGGGTTGTGATCGGAAGTGAAGAACAGAGGCGGTGTAGGGTTGTAATCGGAAGAGACGCCGGTGCTTTCTTTTCCGATTTGGACTTCTGATTTCTTCTGATGCATTACATCTACAACTTGAAGAAGAAGAAAGTGATCTTTTTCTTTCTTCGTCCAACTTCTGATCTCTTTCTATACTCTGTCTTCTTCTTTGATCGTCGATAGCTCTTAATACTTTTTTTTCTTTTTTTTTTCTTTTCTTGGAGATATTAAAAACGTACTTCCATTTTTTATAGGAATAAATCAACTCTCTTTTCCGATTTGCCCCTGTAATTAACTTTTATTTTCCTAAACAACCTTCCATCAACTATTTTTCTTTTAATTTCTCAACCAGGTCTTCATGGGCAAAATTGGAATCGGATCCAAACAATGTAAAATAATGTCTTGAATTATGAAATTTGGGTTTCATTTGGTACTAATTTCCAAATAATTTTATTAGGAAGTCCTCAATGTCTAATTATAGATTTGTAAATTTCTTTTTTTAATTATATATATATTATTTAATTTTGGTCCAATTCTTTTTTTATCTGATTTTTTTGTAATTTTAGATAATAAGAGGAAAAAAGCAAAAGGAAGACTGTCTGTCTAGGTTACTACTATTATTAGTTAATTAGAACAGGAGTAGTTAGATGCTTGGTTAACAAGTCTAATCTAAAAATGGATTATTACACGACAGCGCGTTTAAGTAGTAATTATTAATAACTTGGGACCCACAAATCCATTTTTTAATAATAGAATAGGTAGACAATTTAATGCTTATTCCAATTGTAGTACTAATGTTTGGCTTTAACATTTAAGTAATGGTAATTAAGATGCCTTAATTAGTATAAACATCCTAAGCAAAAATGACAGATAAGTGAATCAAGGCTTGATCAGTTCATAATTTTAGAGAGTATACGAAGAAAAAAAGAAGGCTCGAGAAGAATCAAGGAGTGGTGATCAAGAATAATATAACTCTGTTATAATTTACTAAAGATGTGACTACATTATTTAGA
>JAOSBL010000004.1:720793-733802 GCA_027568915.1 Erythroxylum roraimae | reverse complement strand
CCACCACCACCACCACTACCACCCCCACCCCCACCCCCACCCAATCCAGAACCACTTCCATAATTAAGCTTACTCCAATTCAAATTATTACTAGTCTGTTCAATTTTGGGATAAAAATTCGGACCTGGTTGTGCAATACTAACACCAGTAGGAATTTTGATTCTAAACGCAGCACCACCAACGCTAGGCACACCCAAATTACTACTACTACCAGTGTTTGGTATACCATTTCTATAAAGCTTATGAATACTTCTCATATTGTTGGTAGGAATCGGAGTTGTAGTAGAGCCATTTCTGTAATTCTCCACGTAAAACCCCTGGTTCTCCTCTTCGTCGTCGTTTTCGTCTTCATTATCATCGCCGTCGCTCTCTGTATTGTAGTCCGGTTTCACAGCTTCTGGACCCTTCTCCATAGCATCCATGCGCTTAAAGTGAACCCACGAAGAGGTAAATCTCGAGACCGGCATAGATCTCGCTCTCTGGATCTCGGTCCTGTACCGCTTCCGAAGCTTCTCCATCTTGTGCCGGCACTGGACGGCGGTCTTCGCCGGAGACGCGGCCGGGCACCTTTGGCCGACAGCATCGGCGACCTCCTGCCAGTGGTTCGCCTTGAGGTTCCCGCGGCGGAGGGAGTACCACTTGTCGCGGTAGGCGTCGATCAGCGCGACGGTCTCATCATGGGACCAGCACGGAGGGGGGAGGCGCCGGGGGTTGGAAGGCGGCGGCTGCGGCGGAGCGAGGAGCAGCGGGAGGGAGTTAGACTGGGGGATAGGATCTTGAGGGGAGGGAGATCCGGTTCCGGCGGCGGACATCGGAGCGGCGGAGGAAGAGGAGTTTTTTTCAAAAAAGGCAAAAAGTCTGGTGGCGGGGACAGGTGATTGGCACAAATATTGAAGTTAGGCTGTTAGGGTTGGGGAGTTGGAGAAAAGAGGGGAGGCGCACGTTAGCGGTGTGGGGGAGGAGAGAGGGAGGTCGTGAAGTGAGTGGAGGATAAGGGAGAGAAGTGGTTGTGGTTACGGTGGTAGTGGGGAAAGTGGGGCTTGGGGACATATTGATTTGGTTTTTGATTGGTAGGGAGGTGGTGGGTGGGAGGGGTGTGCGGCTGATTTTGAGATCTAGAAGAATGAGGCCACCGCTTAGGTGAGGGTTTCTCTAACATGCGCAATAGGTGCTTCGTGCGCACCAGGTCCACGACTCTGACTCTGACTCTACGTTAGAGCCCCCCAACCCCCCACCGCCTAGGGTGGTTCGTTGGGTATGGGTTCGAGGCCTGTACTTCTCTTTTTCTTTTTTCCATATTTTTAGGGTTTTGGAAAGCAAAATTTGATTCGTTTTTATGGTGCGACGGCGCAAACTAAATATGCAAATGTTCCAAAAGGTACATACGAATCACACGTAATATCAAGTGTTTTGGACACTCCAAATTGGCATGTTTTTACATTAAATGTATGGGTTAGGCCTAAAGGTGCTATTAAAAACCCATGTATTAGCCTCATTGGCCCATTTATCTTTACTAGTGCAAGATAATTAGGGATGGCCCAGCTCCGACTCAGTCTAATATCAAGAAGTTATGCCTGAATTGACCGGGCCTCGAGTTAGATCTTAGATCGGGCTTGTCTGAAAATTATAAGAAAAATGACATTATTTTTATTTTTTAATTTAAAAATTAAGTTAGTCTAGGCTAGGCCGAGTAGGGCTTAGTTGGGCCTCAAGCTTAGTCTGGTCCAACTAATTGTCATCTCTAATGATAATATGAAACTTTTAGTGATGCCAAAACTGAAAAAATAAAATAAAATCCTAACATTTAGAACTTTTGAAAAAACTTCTGTTAGTTAAATCTCACATAATCGCTAATATGTTTTTTTATATTTTAAAAAATTTTGTTGACAGTTAATCATTTTTTTTAAATTAACACTTTCTTTATTTATTTTGATAAATAAATAAATCTTATTTTTATAATCTGTTGATAGAATTCACATGGTGTAATGTGGCTTAAAGCAATGAAATCTACTAATATAATTTTTAAAAATAAAATTATTATGTTATTTATGTGACATTTAATTGGTATGATTTTAATTATATTAATTTTTATCTATTAATAATCTATTTTGAACCTTTTAAAAATATAACTTCAAAAGTTAAGATTTAAATTGTATTTTAATGAAAATTTTAGAAATTTAAATTATACAAAAAGGTTTAAATTTATAAGTTTTGTTGAATTATAGGTTGAATTCGAGACATGAAATTATCTGTTCTCGTTAGCCTGTTTCAACCTAGTTTCTGTCCTAATATAGCGCCATTTTATACACATTTAAATATAAAATAATATCATATTAAAGTGAAAAAGGTTAAAAATAGGTTAATAGAAACAAGATATCTGAACCTAAATTCAAACCCGATTTGAGGTGGATTGACTCGACTCATTGATTTTCGAACTAGAATGAGTTGATTTTAAGATTGGAGCACTGTGTTCTTGTTATTCAAACCAAAATGAGCTTATTTTAGGGTTGGAGCATTTCGTTTTCTTTAGGGTATTCTAATCTTGTGTTACTAAATTCCGTATATATATTTATGTAAACCTCAGTTAAATGTGTAGATAAGATTTAATAGAATTATGTAAAATTAAGATTTAATAGAATATTGTAGTAACTATTTAAACGATAAGATAATCTGATCCTTAATTTTGCCAATCGTCAGCTTTCACACAGTGTTGTCAGCCAAGTTGGACGTGATTGCACATGTTACATGTCTCTTCTACAGTGTCAGTGCAACTGTCAGACAGAACATAAGAAAACGAAAACAGAGTTCTGTGATCTCTGACCAATTCCTGAAATCAACTCTTGCTATTTCCCAACCCAATCCCTGTTTTTCTTCGATTCCTAAGATGTAAGAACCCCATTTGCCACATTTCAACTTTCAGTTCCATTCCCAATGTTTTCAGAACCCCCTTCCTGAGTAGTAGATGAGGGTAACAGATACTTGTTCTAATAAACTTGTTTCAAAACCAAATGGGTTAAAGTGAGTGGTTCAATACTCTTATCCTTTAATTGGAGATTTTAAGTTCAAGTTTTGAGAATGAAAAAATCTGTTTGGCTAGCACTTTATCCCTTACTGGGCCAATGCGAGTGAAGATTAGTTTGAGAGTGGATGATTTAAAGGCGTCTTCTCACAATTAGGACCCTCTTAAGACATCTCTTGGGTTAACCCAAAAATAAAAATAATAAAGTTGTTTCACCCTTATTTTATTAATTTTTATTTATATAATTATGTAGAATTTATGTAAATATATGGTTAAAAATTAATAGCATACGGCACCAGTGATCCCGTGGCTATGGATAAGCATTAAGGTTATGTACTATCAGATTTTTCAAATTTTGTATTAGTAAAAAATTTAACTGGGTGTTAATGATGATGATGATATAAATAACCATCCTCTTAAATTAAAAAAATAATTATGAAATTTTACAATTTTCATCATTTTCAATAGTTTTTAAATTTTTAATTTAATTTATTAAAATGCCTTAATTTAAATATAAAAAATAAAAAGCTATTTTTCAATTTAACTTTTCAAACTTCTGTAATTTTCAATATTTACTTAATATTTTTTAATATCTTGGCATGTTAATTTTTTTACTGACACAATACAGATTAAAACTTTATAATATATTAATCACCAAAAAAAAAACTTTATAATATATTAAGCAGGTACAAATATCCGGTACGCTATAACTATTTCCAATACACTCAAAGCTAACTCGGGGTTTGTGTCATGTAAGAGCTGAAAAGAGAAAGCAAGATGCTTTGATTGCCAAACTGTAACCACATTATGTACACTACAGAAAGATATGGTTCTGACAGACAAAACCTGACATGAGAAAACCCAAAATGAGCAGAAAAAACAAAACGAAAGGCTAAAACATATGAATTATTAAAACTAACTACTCTTAGAGCTTAACTTAAACGGCAAGTTGTTGTTGATGATGATGATGGGATGGTTCATCCTCATTGAAACACAAGTGGACTTTTAGTGATCTCCCCAAGCTCAGGGAAGATTCGACTGAACTTGGAGAAGTTTGGAACATCATTTCTCTTTGCAAATGGTAACAGTAAGTCTGGAATGTGTTGGGTGTGACATTTAGATGGAATCCTATTCCAAATAGGAAATCGAGTTCGAGGTAGTTCATCTCTGTTGTGCTGATTCCTCCAACTTTTGCATAGTACGCATTGTTGTAATACCTGAAATTGCAAAACATCAGTGTCTGTTATGTCAATTTCGTCAGTTTCAGATTCTGGATGATCTTGTTTCTTGAATAAACAGAGAGATAAGAGATTCAAGATCATGATTTGGATCAGAAGGCATCTAATCAAGGCCTAACGAATGATACAGTTCAGTGTATCAGATGCAGAAACAATTTGGGATGTTCCAAGATTTTCACTGACAAGACTGCAGATTAACAGAGTCTCAGCGAACCAGAAAGATGTCTTGAAACTTACATGTCATCCATGAATTTGGCAGCAACCATGACGCTGGTCACGAGCAAACGATGAACGTTGAACGAATTGATAGGCAGAGATGGTTGTCTCTGGGCGAACCTGTCGAGATAAACGTAGGCAACAACGAAACAAGATGGACTGCAGTTCGCATACTTGAAAATCCTCTCCAAGTAACTCTGGATAGATATGGTGGGTCTGATGAGTCCATGGAAGACGGATACTTTCTGGGTCTGAAATCGACGGTTGATATCATTAGACTCTGCCACCCTCTGAAGCAGAGAAGACAGGAAAGCTATGAGCTTTGGCATCACAGCCGGGCTCTCAAGCTCCGCCATTGATGAAACTTATGAGCTTTACAATGGTTTGTCTCTGTACAATGAATATAAGAAGCTTGTAACGTGATCGTCAATGGCTTCCCTGTTTTTAATATAGGAATAGGTTCGCTTACTAATTTGGAATCATGACATGCATGTCCTGTCTGATTGGTGGGGTTCTACTTTCCTTTTGACACCAAAACTAAAAGCTTGCTAAGGTGGAGTTGGGTTAATGATTGTTTTTCAGTTTAAAACTCAATTAGGAGAAGAGGGAAATTTGGGGATTTTATTATGAGCTATTTTTAGTTTAATTATTATTGGATACAAAATTATTAATTATCTCTGTCAGTTAGAGATAAGGCTGTGTATTTCAAGATTTTTCCGAACCTTACATTTCAGCGAGACTTTTACCAGATAATTGTTGTTGTTGTATTATTAAATAAAAATTATTCTATAAAATAATTTTTGATTATTTATAATATTAACATTAACAGTAATGGTTACCAAAATTTGCCTTTATTTTGTTGTCCATCACGAGAGATGGTCGAGTTGGTAGAGTGGAGGGGTATGAGACTAAAAGGTCTTGTGTTCGATTCTCCCTACTTACGCTATTTCAATTGAGCCTGTCGTACATGGTTTACCTAATGCGGAGCACCTGGTTGACGTAATTTGCAGATTATTGCATCAATCGAGATTTACCCGATGCGCATTTAAAGGATAACAACTACGTTCCCTCCGTTTAAAAAAAAATTTGTTGTCCATCATGTGGTTACATGTGGAAATTTTGTGGAAGTTAATAAAATGGTCCCATGATGTCTGAGATCTTGCATGTGTTTTGTGTTCTGTAGCATCAGGAGTGACATGAATGGCGTGTTTATGACTTTTTTCTGTTAACATTACCAAATTTAAAACGTTGTAGTAATACTATCATCCCAAATTTTGACTATAATGGAAAATCTAAGCTTGTTTAATGATGGGATATGTAGTTGGCAAGCCATATTATCAATGATAATTACTATTTTAAAATGAGCATGACACTTTGAATTAATTCTTTTTTAGGTTAATTATAAAAACAATCTTTACTCAATTTTGAAATATTAGCATTAATTTTAAAATGTGACGTTAAAATACTTCAACTTTTAATTTTAATTTTATTCCAATGTTAAGTAATTTGTTAATGTAAATAATGTAATTAGTCAGGTTAGATTAGTATTTTGTCACATGCCTGTCACATATTGTATTCGCGTCATGTATTAATTTTATTATTTAATAAATAAAAAAATAAAAAAAATCCTAAAATATTTTTACACAATTTCATATGTTTTATTTTATAATTATTTAAAGATATTTAACATTTTTAATTTATTAAATAGTATTTCAAATTTGATTAAAATGGAGACTTTTTTTTATAATTAACCCTTCTGCTTGTAACATTAATTAAGATGTTTATCCAATAAATCATTAGTTATAAGTAATAACTTTATTTCTGGCATTATGATTGAAGTTGGCAAAGTAGTGCCAAAAACGTGATAGAATTGAATTCTTAGGTTATGTTTGGTCGAGTTTTAATTAATGAAATGTTATATTGTTCATTCGTTTGAGAAAAGAGTATATAATGGAATGAAATTGAATGAGACAAAATAGGAGAGTTTCATATTACAACTCATTCAATCTTAAGCAGTAAAAATGAAAAACCTCCAATTCGGGAGGTTTAGGATGAAATATAAAATGATAAACAACTTTGCATTATATTACATTATAAACCTTTTTTTTCAAACAACATTTCACTATATTACATTATGAACCATTTCATCATTCCTAAACAATAATTTTCTAATATTACATTTATTTACATTCCATTCCATCATAAACTATTCAATTCCATTAAAAATCTTACATCAAACCAAACATAGCCTTAATCAAAGCTGATTGGTGTAAACTTTTCAAGTTTGTACCGGATAAAGAGGTAATGAATTTTAAAATTAAAATACTTAATTTTTTGAGATTTTTTTATTTGAGTGTCTAAACTTTAACAAATTTCAATTGAGTGATTAATTCTTTAAAACTTTGATAATTCAATTTAATATGTTTTTTTGAATGTAACTAATAGATCATCATCTACGTCATATTTAATAAATATGTCACATCATTGAGAATAAACTTTTAAATTGAATTATTAAAGTTTTAAAAGAACGGACACTTAATTAAAAATTTTGAAAAATTTAGGTATTAAATTAAAAAATTTTAAAAGATTAAACACTTTTAAATACATACATCTATCTCTTGAAGGTTACTTGCAATAACTCTTATTTCTTGCATTGTGTTCTAAGTTAAGAAGCTGGCAAAGTGGTGGCAAAAACACGCGGAACTCCAACCAGGACCAGACCTACCCACCGACATTTTCCAGCTCTCACGAAATTGAAAATCACCTGAAAACTCATTTGCTGTATACAAAAAGTTAAAGCCAACTCATGAATTGGGTTTACTTACTGGCACGGCTTGCCCATGGAATGTAACCACTTAGCCGCTAAAAGCCAAGCATAAATAAAGGGACAACCAAACTTGCTTGCCTTAGCAACAACTTGCTTATCTTATTATTATTTTTATATAACATATAATATAGTGCTGAAGGACCTACTTTCTATTCGTCAGGCCCAAATGTTGGAGCCGTCCTGAAGTGCAATTTTGATGCTGCAATTCAATATGATCAGGGAACTATATCATATGGTTTAGTAATATGAAGAAAAAGATGTTAGTTTGTTAAATGTTTATCGAGTTTTTCTATATCAAATTATAATTCTTTTATTGTTGAAGCTATTGCATTCAAAGAAGACTTATCTTGATTGATACAATCCGGCTTCACGTCAGTTGAGGTGGAAACAGACTGTCTTCAGTTGGTGCAAAGGTTTTATGGAACAAGAATTGACAACAATGAGTTGTGAGTGATACCGGAAGAATGCAAATTAACAGCATGTGTTTTTCAATCTTTTACGTTTAAATGGATTCCAAGGCATATAATATGATAGCCCACTTGTTAGATATCCCAATAGACTTAGTTAGGACATATCACCTGTTTTTTTGTTAGACACTCTAAATTGTGATGTTGATTCCTCTCCATAAATAAATATTTTTCTTAAAATAAAATAAAATATATAATATTTTTATTTTTAATTTTATATCATATTATATTATATATTGCATATATTATTTATTTTTATTTTATTGTAATTTTGATTATTTTCTAAGCATATGTATAAAAATCCTGTAAAGCTTAAATTTAAATTTTAAAATTAATCAAACTTAATTCGTTAATTTATATTTAATTTCTAAATACAGGTGTCAAAATCCTGTAAAGCTTAACTTTTTGCACCATGTGCCCTCTCCATGTGATCGACCTCAGCCCCTACACTAGTAGTATTCACTCCACACCAAAAAAAGAATTTCCAAATTATTACAAAATGAAATACATTAAATATATATTAAATGCCAGTCATCTTCAATGTAAAGTAATGGGCCTACTTCTATAGTCAATATTTAAAATGACCCTAAGGGGTTAGGCATAAATTTATAGTACAAAATTAAAGTGCTATATTATTCAATTTGGCCATATTTTTAAAATCGGACTAAAAATTAAATCAATAAGACAAAAATTTAAGATTTAGTAAATTTTATATTGCTAAAAAACTGGTTAAAAATTAAATAAAAATTAAAAAATTTTAAATAATTGAAGAAGATTATTTTTACATGTCAAAAATTAATTGATTTATTTTGATTTAAAAAAATGATTGGTTTATAAAAATTGACATATTAATTAATAAACTTATCGATTTTTATGAACAAAAATTATTAAACTAAATCAAATTGAAAAATTAAAAATCGAACTAAAAAGTTAACTAATTCAAAGTTTTTACTATTAAACCGATCAAACAAGTTTGGTTTTTAAAACATTACAATTTAAGATTGATTTTACTTATATATTTATGAGTAGTCTCAATTAGTAAAACCTTTGAGTAAGTGGTAAAGTTAATCCTTCGTAACTATTAAGTTATAAGTTCAAGTCATGAAAACATCATCTAAAAAGAAGACCGGGTACGTTATAACCCTCTTTGACTCTTTAACGCGGAGAGCATTGTGCGCTAGGTATGAAAAAAAAAAGGGTAGTTGCAAGTTGAGTATATTTTATGGAGTTTCAAATTAATAATATTAATTAAATTAAATTGAGTGTGTTTGATTTGAAATTCCATAAGGTTCAAATTAATAAGGAAGAGATATTATAAGACAAGACTCGATTTAATCAGCCCGAACTGGTCCAAAATCAGCCCGAACTGAATTTTAGCCCGAGCCTGATCTGAATCGAACCATATTGGTGATTTGTTGAACAGCCTAACCATGATAGAACTGCGGATGGATTACAGACATGACTGACTCGAGGTTATGCCAATATAAAGCTTCTTGTCCATCAACTAAAGGCATTTTAGAGTAGCAGCAGAGAAACTCTAATTTCAAAGTTCCTGCTAAAAGGGCTAGAAATTCACCTTCAAAAAGTGGAGCTTAGATAAATATTCTCAGCACCCAATTTCTTAACAAGCACGTACATAAGGAATCTACATTACACACTGCTCTCAAGCTGAAGATGCATTTCTGATCCATCATTTTCCTCACTCTCATTGCCATTTTCATCATCGGTAAAATCTGTCAGAGTTGAGAATTTATCACTGGACAAGCCAATAAGCGATGCATAAGCTTTATCCTCTAGATACCTTGGTTGTGTCAACAAGTTCTCCAAAGCCTCCTTACTGCTCAACTCATCTTCTTCCTGACACAGCTTGTAGAAGTTAAGAACACTCGCAGGCTTTGGCTTCCAGCTCTTTGATCCATCAGCTGCAAAAGCTTCCTTCCAGCAAGACAAAGCCTCTGAAGCATTCCTCTCAGAAATATGACGATCAGCGAGAATCTCCCATGTATTTGAGTTTGGTTTTCCTCCCCATTCACTCATATTCTGAAACATACTCTCAGCTTTATCAAACCTACCCGCTTTAACATAGTTTGTCATCAGAAGATTTGATATTCTAGGATCGTAGTGAGTCTTAACTGACAGCCACTCCTCAAAAAGCTTCTCCGCCCCTTCAATGTCCCCAGAACGTAGAAGAGATGAGATAATAGCATGGTATGCCAAATTTGGAATGCTGGGAAAAATCGATTTGTAATTGTTCCACACTCGATGAACCTCTTCCTTGTTACCAATATTACCGTACAGACTTAGTAGATAATGATAAGGTATCCGATGCCGACCTGTGATCCTGCTCTCAACCTTTCTCAAGCAATCTTCAGCTTTTTCCGTCTGTCCCATCCTAATGTACATTGTAGCCATGGTGCTAAATGTAGTCCAATTGGGATTGATATTTCTATCCTGACTGATTTTCTCAAATACCTCCTCCATCTTTTCTATGGATCCTTGGGATCCACAAGATGACAACCAGATGTTGTAGGAATAGATATCAAGCTTTATGCTCCTCTCCATCATTTCTGTAACCATCTTGTCTACATTATCATATTCCTTCAGATTCATATAAAGAGTCATCATGACATTGAACGGAAGTGCATGTGTGGTGTAACCCTTATTTCTCATTTTCTCAATCAGAAATTCAGCCTTATCTCTCATTTTATCTCGTACATATGCATTTAGTAAAGCTCCATATATCCTCCTGTCCTTTGAGACATTAGAAAGTGTCATGAAGAAACTTTCCGCAGCAGAAACTCCACGCACTTTGGCAATAAGGTCTAGTTGAATTGCGGCATCACTGGGAGACAATCTAAATCTCTCTCTTTTGTTGCTCATCCAGTCATAAATCTGTATGAAATCTGATGGTAAGTTTTGAAGTGAAGAATAAGCCGGAAGAATAAATAGCAGCATAAGTGATAAGACCATTAGCAACATGCCAAAAACAAACAAAATTGAAATTCTTTCCTGGAAACTACACCACCCAAAACAGAATTCAATATTTTCAATATAATGGTTAATAAAATACCATGTTTCTACAATATATCAGACACCCATGAATACGAACACAAACAAAATAAGAACCAAATCCCTGCTCAAGAGCACAATCTAAGAGAAGATTACTCTGTTTTGGTAATATTCAAAGTCTCTACAAAGCAAACCCAGAATTCAAGAACTCGAACGTTTCCAAATTGAACCAAAAATCACATCAGTACAACGACCAATTAGTGCTACAACAAGGGCGAAAGAGAGCTATCAGACAACCGATCGCAAAAAAGCCAAATAAAGTTTTTTTTTTCCCCCCTAATTATACCTCAAGAGCTTGCTTGTAACGTTTGAACTTTCTCAACTCCTTAATAACACGACAAAGCTCCCATTTTGTGAGCTTCTTACCTTCAAGCTCCCACTGATCCAACACACTCCCAGAACCCAACTCAGGGTTCTCCATCAAAGAAATCCTCTTATAGATAGCGTTCCATTTGATTATGGGTTTCCTCTCATAATCCACAGTGCCATAACTGTTGAATTGAGATATTGAACAAATAACAGGGAGTCTTCGATAATTTAAGCTCCGGGGAAAGGCACAACGGGGATTATCGCAACGGAGGGGTCGAGAATACGAGAATGATGACGAAAGAGACACCTTTTGGTGGTGGAGTGAAGGCTGCATAAGCATTTTCGGTTTTAGGGTTTATATGCTCTGAAGACTGAAGTGCAGAGCACGGGAGGAGGAGGAGAGGCTTTGGCTTTGGGTTCCTTCAGGATTTTTTGAAGATAAAGCTACACGTAATTACCAACAAGTCCCTTCTCAGATAGTTTTATTTCTTTTTATATTAATTTTTTATATTAAATTAATATTTTAAACTCGAATTTATTAAATTTTAAATCAAATTCAATTTAAAATATCAATTTAATAAACTCAAATAATTTAAATATATTTAAATTGATATAAACAAAACTGTATCTTTTTATTTAGTAGTTAAAAATATATTAAATTTCTAATTTAATCAATCTTTAAAATTTACAAATTTGAACAAACTTCAAACTAATTTTTTTAAAAAAATAAACCCAATCCGTGCATTCATTTTTCAAAATAAAATATAAAGCGTAGATGATAATTTAAAGTGCATTGAAAATTAAGGATGACAATGAGTCGATCTATAGGTCTAGATTTAGGTGTTGTCAATTAGGTCTGAGTTTGGACTGTTCAAGCCCAGAATTGTTTTAATTAAAATAGTTAGGTCTCGATCGGTCTGAATTTAGGCAATTCGGGCCCGAACCTAATAATAATACTAAATAAATAAATACAATATAAAATAAGCAATAAACTAAGAAAAACCACAAATTCCAGTCTCAAACCAACCTATAAACTAACAAGAGTTGAGGCATGTCATGAACTATAATCAAATCAACAATGGCTCATTCTACAGCATGGAATCAAATCAACAATGCCTCATTCTACAGTTCTCTAACATGGCTTGGTGAACAACGACATACATGTTCTGTGTATCCTAGTATTCTCAGCCAAACAAACTCCTATCTCATTGAAATGGGAGCTTCCTCAGAAGAATTTAAGAGCACCATGGCCAGTTCTTTTGCATGATTTCCTTCACCTTTTTATTTCCATGAATGAATACCTTTGGCTCTTTAACCTGCAAGACGATATCATCAATTGTCACATACAATATAAGCCAGAGGATGCAACTGCAGAAGTTTTTGATCTTTACCACTACAAGGGGTGGGATTTTATGTTGAAGCCCAATCCTTGTGAAGCCACTTACTGAGAATAAGCATTCGTATCCATCAACACTGGAGTGCTCGCTAATAGAGATACGGAAAGAAAGAATGAAGTCAACAGATTGATCTACAAACTTTTTAGTCCTATATCCTCCGGGTTGATCTCAAGGGGAATGCAAATAGGATAAAGAAATACTCACTTCACAAGGTAAGTAAAATTTCTGAGAGAAAATTCTTCAAGAGAGATGGCCTCTTCTTTGGAATACCTGCATAACATGAAACAATCACTTGAGGAGGAGGACAAGGGCGAGGAAGAAGAAGAAGAAGAAAAAGAAGTGTACCTCCATGGAGAACCATCTTCGCAAAACCGGGAAATTCCATTCATTGCTGAAAATGTGTCGATATGAACCCACCATTCCTCATTATTATTAAGACGACCTTCAAAGACAATTCAAAAATTAGT
>JAOSBL010000004.1:705653-720693 GCA_027568915.1 Erythroxylum roraimae | reverse complement strand
CTTCAAAGATAATTCAAAAATTAGTTCTCTTTTTCCCAAAGGTAAGCATATTCATAAGTAGGACCATGTAAGAAAGAAATCCTGTAAGATAAAATTCAAATAAAAAGGATACAAAGACAAAAAAGGATATTTGAAAGTCTATCACATATTTAGTTGTCATCTCTCAGGTAAGAACTGACTTCAGAAATTAATATCACCTAAATCCATTATTTGAAAATTGTTTCACAAAGTAACAAAAGGAACCAATCTTGGGGTTCCAAGGTTCAGCCAGCCCATCAACAGAGCAATGGCGCATTTGTGTGGCATGCAGGAGATGTGGAATTGCGTATGTAAATGAAATAGGGGAGCAGACTCACCAATACGATGCAACTCTTTTAAAGCATGACCGCTCGGATAATTTCCATATGATGCCATGAAAGTCACTGTAGTGCACCCTAGGCTACACAATCTAGAATGAGTATACAAAGGAGTTTCGCGCATAATCATCTCAACAAACAATATAAATAAAAATTTAACCTGATTACAAGCAATCCAAAAGTGATGAGATTCAGCAACTTCCATGAAATTTTATTCCTATTGTTGTACCTGCAGAGGTTGTTAAGAAGAAATGGGAAATTAGTTAGCTATTAAGTTTGGAGAAAAGGATGAGTTATTCCTGATTACTGTTGAATATTATCATTTTGGCAAAAAATGAAAACAAACGTATGCAATACATTCTGCTAGCTGCAACTGCCGCAGATAAGTTGAATATCGGAACTGAACTGATAATAAATCGAAGTTCCTGCATCACCAAGAGATATACATTTGTCTTTTGAATATATTAAAAAAAAGTCAGACAACATGTGTATATACCTTGTGTGGTAGCTTTGAATAAAGCACAATGAAGGAAAGAACTGGAAGTACAAAGTACAGGACCCTCCGATCAAGTAAGATCCCAAGCTGAAAGAAGTAAAATCTTATTGAAATTAAAAAGAGAGAGAGAAAGTAACGGAAAGCCTGCTAAGTGAAGACATAACGGGTCCACATACGGACATTGCCTTACTGCTTTTGGACTTGAACAGATGCCAGACATCAGTAAATAGGAAATGTAACAAGCAAGACTTATAACAACAAACTCTCATGAGAAAAAGAAGTTTTAATTCCAATTCTTGGTACCCAAATAAGTGCAAATAGTTTAGTCTCTGGGGAAAATGAAATATCCATAAGCAACACCAGTCATCAGCAAACAGTTAAGGACATCATCAGACAGTATTCAACAGGTATGATGTATGATCAAGAAGGAATCAAATTTGTATTTTTAAAGCAGCACGTGAAAAGGATAAAACCAATGAATTAATCACATTGTGGAAACATTACTACCAAGACTCACCAAAAAAAGAGGATATGCAGCAAGCAATGCACGAGGGAGAGCAGAAGTGAAGTACCAGTGGTAGGGATGCGTCTAAGAAAAAAGGTTGAGGAACAGTAGTTCACATCTTACTTAAAGACACTATACATATACATAAATTCGGGTAAAGATCACACTTTCAGAACCTTGGGATTCAGTGGATGATCACTCAATCAGAAAATGCCGTTCATATTAAATTTCACAAGAAATGAAACAACGCACTGGACAGAAGGATACACCCCACTCAGAACTCCGATTTAGTACAGAGTTGAACCACAAAACTTCAAATTCAGGCCAAACTAATCTCTTCCACATTAGTGAATCAACCACTAAGGTAAGACCTGCACTGATAAGGATTTCATGTAGAGGTGACAGACAGAAGCCAAGTGAATTCAAAAATTGAAGATACGAAAAAATTAAAGTGCTTATATTCAAACGAATTTACATATTGCATATAAAACAAGAAACGAACCTACAGACAGCAGTGCAACTCCCATGCAGTATTTAATAGCATCCCATATTGAAATAGATCTGGTCTGAAATCAAGCGGCTGAAATTTTTATAATTGGCACAAATGCTAATGTGTGTCAACTAAAAGATTACGTCATCGATTACTAAAATAAATCTTTGAAGTTGACTAATGCACCCTGTCTGTACTTAAACAAGATGTTACTGTAGATAAGTATCCGGGCAAATAAACAGAAGTGCACCTATTATGTGGATGATAATATACCAGATGAAGATAAAATAGAAGATTTACAAAAGAGAAACATAATTCTTTCATAAAACATAGGTTACCAATGAAGGCCAGCAGAAAGCATGAACATACCAGTAAAAGCTCCAGGGCAATTGGGCAAAGAAGCAACAGCATATCACATCTAAAGATGACCGTGGCAATAATCTGATCAACCAAACAAGGGAATGAGAAGATTTTGAGAAGATATGAACAAACCACTTGATAGAAGATGAGTTAAAATAAGGGTATGTGTCTGTTAACAATATGATCGCAAAGGGAATCATTACAACAATACAACTGATACATAAGGGCTTGTCAGCCTGATAATTGAACACAGGATGCAAATGATTGAATTTCAGAAATGTAAGCCGCACATACCAGACAATTTAATGTTGAATAAATCTTTCCCTTCAACCAATATCCGTATGCCAAGTTAACTGCATAAGCAACAAAACAATCAACTATGACTACCTAAGCACAATTAACACTACATGACGAACAGTAAAGGGAAAAGAGTAGTGACTATCAACAATTCATCGGTAAATCTCTACGATCAAAGGATGGTGCTAAGCTCATAACCAATGAGATAGGAGTGGTACTAAACCACAACACACGAGTCAAAGTTAAACAGAAAAAGTAGTCACCTAAACCAAGAGCTAATATGTTTGGAAGAGGACGTGTGCAATAGAACAGCAAGTGAAACTGTATAGCAGTTAATAGTACAAGGAAAGCTTCTACTTGTCGACCAAATTTACTCCTGACCTGTTCAAAAAGAAAGGAACATTTTTTGTTTAATATCATAATTATGGATTGCATGATATTGACCACTAATGGATGGCCACAAGAACGTATTGTTTGATGAAGTGAAAACTGGAAGCCCGACCTAACTGAACAATAAAATTACTACAGAACAATCATATACCTGGAGACGGAAGAACCGCAGTGTAGACAGTATGATGCAACCCAACACTAGACGAACTAGCAGCAAAACCAAAAATAATTGATAATACATTCAAAGGTGGCAAGAATAATACCCTATAAGGCATGATGTACATGCAACTTATGAGGAAAGAAAATATAACAAAGAAGCAAACTTAAAAAAGAAGACTTTAGATTCCAACTGAGAGTAAGGTCTGCAAATAACTAACCAACAATGAGTCCATACACTCCTGGAAATTGCAGCAGCCTCATAGTTAATACAATTGGAGATGCTACCATTGATACCAGAAAAGCTCCTGCATGGAAAACGAAGATATCAGAACTCACAAGCCAATTCCAGTGGAACAAAGATTCAATCAAAAACCCAAATTCAAAATGAACCCAACAAGATTGCATTCAGTGTACAAGGGATTGAGATTTACCAATGAAAGTGCGAGGAACAACTCCAGGAAATTCCAGATGGTCATACTAAGAGGGATGAAATCCAGATGTAAATTTTTTTAAAAAAAGGACAAAGCTCAGTCCAGAGATACATATTTCCACTAGCAAAGAAAGAAGATATAAAGATATGCAACTTACATTTTCCAAGTGGTGTCGATGGTAAAGAATATCATGCATTGCCTAAATAAACACAAGATTAACAAGTCATCACACAAGTTATTTAGAGGACAGAAAACACCAAAAAAGAAAGTAAATTTCTTAGTACATTCTGGTATCGTCAGTTCAAGTAACTCCACAAGATAATCAAAAGCAGACCACTCTCTGCTTCTTGAAATTTGAAAAGTTCAATCTTTAAGACTCATTTAAAATCAGAGAATTCAAGGAGTGAATTTCTAAATTCTCATATACACAAATTCCACAACCCAAGTAAAATTACAGGAGCACCTGAACATTGAAGCTTTCTTCAACCTTGGTGTAGGGCACATTGAACACATAAAACGCAGCTATTGCTCCTAGTATCAAATCGTAGCCTTAAAAAAATGAAGAAAGAACCTGTTACGATTCGATCATCCATGAACCAAGAATCTCCGAGAAAAAGCAATCTAAGCTACGGTTTGCATGTATCTAGCTAAGTCAACATTTTTACCATAAACATGTAGAAACTGAGATGATCTTGACGCCATTGTTGAACTGTACACGAAACCGGAAGGTAGAAGTGAAGAGAGAAGGTGTTTCTACACGGTCGGGGCCATTTTTGTGGGCTTTTCTGGGATAGTTAAGGAAAAAGATTTAACGAAAGTTCATTGTTGGATCATATTTCCTAGTGGAGGAGCTCATTAACTGGGTCTTTCATGGTAGGCCGAAAATCGTGGCTTGTTCAGACCAAACTCAATTCAAAGGTTGTTGTTCAACATTGGGCCTCGTTATAATTTCAAGATCTAATACATTTAATATATATTAAATCATCATAATTAAAATTTTATCTTTATTAGTTTAATTAAAAAGAAAATTATTAAATAAAAATTAATTAGTTTATTTTAGTTTATAAAAATTAATCTGTTAATTAATAAACTAATTGTTTTAACAACAAAAACTACCAAACTAAATCAAACTGGAAACTTAAAAATTAAAATAAAAAATTGATCGGTTTAAAATTTTTTCCGTTAAAACCGGTTTGGCTTTTAAAACATTGAAATATATTATAGGTAAAATATGTATAACAATCCGAGCTTAACATAATTTTTAAAATTTTATTGCTATAAAATATTTTTGACGAAATGAGTAAGCTGGGCAACGGATCAGTCTGGGTTTGAGCACTTCAGTCTGAGTCTAAGTTGAAAATTTATATTCAAGCTTGAACTAGGCCTGAAGTCTAATTAAACCCTAAATTTTAAGCCCAAACTTGAATATGATTAGGAATGTCAATTCGTGACCTGGAGGCCAACCCGATCTATCTTATAATTTTTTTAAAAAAATGTCAAAAACGACGTTATTTTTAAAGTAACGATTAGGTCACGGCTCGACTCGCCACAGCTCGTGCTCTCAATCCAACCTCAATTTGTGGCCTAGTCGCGCTGACCACTTTTAACCCATGACCCGATCAACTCGAGTTAAAATTGAGCCGGGTTAAAATTGACATTTTTAAATAAGATCGAATTTAGGTGACCCCAAGTTTAAGTCTAAATCCAATTTAATTAAATATATATTTTTAATTTTTTAAAATTAAAAGCATTTTACTTGAAAAATTCATGTTTTAGAAGAACAGAATAATCCAAATTCAACTCAACCCGAAACTTAAAATTTTTTCCAAAAAGGTTCGAGCTTGATTCAAAGGGCAGTTTTGTCAACTCTTCTAATATTCTCAAATAAGACAAACAACCGTTCGGTTCTTTACCATTAAGTCATTGTGTATATATATATATATGTTCACACTTGCTTTTGATTGTTCTTCTTTTCTTTACATTGTTCAGTTCCCTGCGTCTCCCCTTGTCAGTTATTCCCTCGCGGAGAGTTCTTGATTTGGAAGCTTTTGCCGGTGATAATTTCACCGGAGATATACTCCACTCCGGTGCCGACGCGTATCGCTACCATGACTACTGAATAGTAAGCTCCAATTCAATCATAATTTCTTCGTAGCTCTAATTCTCTATGGATGTTTATCCTTTTGATGCATATACAGTTTGTTACGGTTTCGATTGATGAGTTAAGAGTCTTTGACTTTTTCTGGCGATAAATCTAGTCCTGATAATCGATTGGATGCCCCGTTGAGTTTTCTTAGATCCATTTGATTGAGTTTAGATCCAATTTGATTCAGCTGTTCCTAATCACGTTTATGCCTAGTAATGGTTTTGTATCGTCAAAAGCCCAAGTTTGTTGCGCTGTCGTCAGCTAGTGACACGTATTTACTCGTAATCGCGCGTTTCTCGAACTATCAATTTGATCTCTGGGTTTTCACAAGTTTTGTAATAGAAAGGTTAGAGTTATGATCTGAGAAAATAATCGACAATTAGAGGAAAATAATGTTATTGGATGGATTGCTTATTGTTTTCATTTTCTCTTGGGTGCATGTTTTTGGTTTGGTTGTTTTTTCGTATTTCAACTTCGGGAACCTAATATGCACGCTTTTCCTTGACATATTTTGCAGTGATTATCTGTTCAAGCTTCTTCTTATTGGAGATTCTGGCGTTGGCAAGTCCTGTCTTCTCCTCAGATTTGCTGTATGATCCTAGCATAAATTCATTATGAATTATGTATCTGTGGTTAATCAATTTCTTGTCACTTGCTTCTGTTTCTACTTAACCTGACTGATCAAAATATTATTCTAGTTTTTTTATACATAAGCTTGTGCAGTATCCAGGCTGCCTATCTGTTCATTAAGCTGGTCATTTTTTGGTTTGGTTGGGAGATTGAGTTATTCTCCATGTTAAAATGTTGATTAAGAGTGCAAGATCCTTAGGAATCCTTTTCAGTAGTTGGCTTCATCAGAATCTATGATGATGACCTTCTGGATTGAGTGAAATGAGTACACTGAATTGGTGGTCCTTACTGAATAATTGACCTGGTGAATGTGTTCAGAAATGTAATTCAATTTTACAGGACTTTGGTACCAGTTAATAATTCCCAGATTATAAAAATTTTATTAGTATGGAACTCAATTTGTATGCATAAATAAATTTGATATTTTCCTGAAAGTTTTGGGAAAATCTTATTGACGTACCACAAGCAGGGGGCCTTCATGACTGCAGAAAGTTGGTGCTGGTGGTTTAACTATGTTGTTCTTGATTATTGGTGGATTAGAAAGATGAAAGTTTGGTTACTAAGCATGTAGCTGAAGATGCGATCTATTAAGTTTGAATTGTATGTGAATATAATATATGTAATTTTTTACTTTGTCACAAATAATTTAAAAAATTATACTAAAATTGAAGCTTGAAGGACTAGATCCCTTGATTTTTTTTTTGAAAGGATTATGGTAGTAGGTTAATCTTGAGCCCGAAATATGAAACTGTTTTCTAGAACTGGGTATTCATTTGAGAAAAGTTTGCTGGTAGGTTTGTAGGACTGTTTATAGTACATCACAAGGAGATTGAATGATAGCTTTCAAGAAGTAATTAGATACATGCAAATTTTTAAATGTGTCTGCATGTGCGGGGTGCTGATGATATGTCAAGCTAATTGTTGTACACTTTGATGGACTGAATAATGTTTTCAATGCAGGATGACTCATATATAGAGAGTTACATAAGCACCATAGGTGTTGACTTTGTAAGTAGCCATTTTGGTTCTCTTTCTAGAAATTCTGCTTTCTTATTTTTTTCCCAGCATTGGTTTCCATTTGTGTATTGTGTTATTTCTTATTTCTTTATTTTCTCTTCCTGGTAGAAAATACGTACTGTGGAGCAAGATGGAAAGACCATTAAACTTCAAATTGTATGGATTTTATACCTGCTTTTGGTGAATTTGCATTTTGGTTGCTACAATATCTTTATCTCAATCATCATGAATCAGTTCTTAGCTTCCATTTGGTTTCTTTGCAGTGGGACACTGCTGGGCAAGAACGGTTTAGGACAATCACCAGTAGCTACTATCGTGGAGCACATGGTATCATAGTACGTAATCTCATTTAATTTTGGTTTCTCATCATATTTTTACACTGTATCGACTGTCTTCATAACATATCTCTTTTGGTGGTAGATTGTTTATGATGTGACAGATCAAGAAAGTTTCAATAATGTCAAGCAATGGTTGAGTGAAATTGATCGTTATGCTAGTGAAAACGTGAACAAACTTTTGGTCGGTAACAAGTCTGATCTCACTGCAAATAAAGTTGTATCATATGAAGCAGGAAAGGTATTACCCCTATACATAACTAACTGTTGCGAGTGTCACATTGATTGAAATGTTTTCTAACCTTATAGTTATTGTTTTGTGTTCTTGTTTAGGCACTTGCAGATGAAATTGGCATTCCTTTCATGGAAACTAGTGCCAAAGACGCAACAAATGTAGAGCAAGCTTTCATGGCTATGGCCTCTGCAATCAAGGATAGGTATGATTCTGTGTTTATATTGACAGAGTAAGGTCTTCAGTTTGGAAAGCTTAGAAAGTAGTTGTTTATCCTATGATTTCACTCTTTATTCACTCAAGTATTTTGACCGGTATAAGAATCAAGAAATTTGTGTATACAACTGGGGAAAGTAGAATGTAATGATGAGTTTTGCATATCTTGGTCTGACAAAAATGAACTTCATTGATACATTGGAACACAAGTAACTAGGGCCCGTGTGATTAAATCCCTTCAAGCCCTCCAAAATACGAAATACATCATATGAAAGTTGGTTTGTAACATTAAAATTGGCACTACACACTATCACTTGTTATATGCAATATATCAAAAGTTTTCTATTCATGCAGAATGGCGAGTCAACCAGCTAACAACGCCACACCTCCAACGGTGCAAATCAAAGGACAGCCTGTTGCACAGAAGAATGGTTGCTGCTCTTCTTGAGACAAAGGAAAAACACCGAGTGCGTGCTATTTGGCTTGTCAAATTATCTGCTTTCCGTTACATCCGTGGAGTTTGAAAGAAAACCCTTCTCTGCTAGACCATCCTCCTATAGTCCTGAAACTGTTGCAAGAAGACACTAGATTTGATCGAACTTGGTGCCTGTACAAATTAGGAATGGTAATATATAATTCGCATTGTTGCATCTGTTATCCATTCTTTTGAATGAACTTGAACGACCTTTTTATTTGTTAAATGTTTTCGTCGTCTCCTGATTATTGATTCAGTAAAGTGTGCCGATTAGAGGTTATATCGGTGAGCAGCGTCAAAGCTTACTTGCCTGTATCTTACGCTGTGTTTGTTTACCACCACCATGTAGAAATTCTGAAAACTTTGAAGCCATTGTTGTTCTGGAAAACAAACCATAAGAAAGCCAAGAGGTGAAAGGTTTTCAT
Organism: Erythroxylum roraimae; assembly: GCA_027568915.1. NCBI lineage: Eukaryota > Viridiplantae > Streptophyta > Magnoliopsida > Malpighiales > Erythroxylaceae > Erythroxylum > Erythroxylum roraimae. The sequence continues at coordinate 711,733 of JAOSBL010000004.1, read as the reverse complement.
ACAGGCTTTTGTGCAGATTCTACTGGGGTTGTGCTTAGGGCTAGTGATGGTGGGTCAAGAACAAATGGCTGTACAAATACGAGCCTATCCTGGGCCTGAAAAACCTAAGATGTCTTAACTTGAGGGTTAACCATTTGAAGGAACAACTAAGTTTGAGATCGTGCCAATAATTGTACTCGTCAAAGCAATTGCATGGCTAAGTGCCTAAACATTTCATCAGTTTGAGCACAATGAGTATTACCCAATTCTTAATTAATTCTGTTTGAGCACCTATTTGAATGGTCGAAATAAGATTTGCCAATGTTACATTCTTGACATGCAACTCAACAAGGAACTTTTCGAACATAGATCACATCTTGAAACACTCCCTTTGTACAGAGACGTTTTGATTTATGGTTACCAATAATGATATCAATTAAACGATCAGTAGTTGGTAATTTTTAATGATTATCACTACAAAATAAAGAAATTCTTATTTAAAATTAGGGTTAATTAAAAAATATCAAATTTTTCTCAATTTTGTAATTATAATTTGAACTTAAAAAAATACAATTAAATAATTAAACTTTTTTTCCCATTTCGTGTTATGTGGTTACATAAGACCGAAATCATAAACACCTACACACGTCAAATTTAATTAAACATAAAACAAAAATCCTAAACACATACGCCCGTCAAACTTAATTAAGTTTAACTAAATTACATTATTTTGTGATTGAAATCTTTAAATCAAATTCTGTCGTACCAGTGCGAGACAACAACGACACTCTGTCGTGTTAGTGCAAGACGACGACGACACAAATTTTTATAATATGAATGAAATCCCAATTTGTAACCCTACGCCCTCTTTCTTTCTTAGTGAGAACAAACTGATTTAAGGTTTTCAATTCTAACGATTTAGACAACAAGTTTGATTTAGGGATTTCAATCTCAAAGTGACGTAGTTTAGTTAAATTTAATTAAATATAAGGTATATAAGTATTTAGGATTTTTGTCTTATGTGGCAAGCTACGTCAGCAATGTTAATTGGAAATATTAACGTCAGACTAAGATTGAAAAAAATTAAAAATTTGAATATTTAATTATCAGTTTTTTAAGTTCGAGTTATAATTAAAAAATTGAGTAAAGTTTGAAATTTTTTTAATTAACCCTTAAAAATCATATTTTTATTATTTACACTTCACTAAAATTCACCAATCACCAGGTAGATAACTTTTTTTAATTCCATAAAATGGTATAAGAAAAATAAACATGTACTTGACATGTAAAACAGGACCAGAACACTTTCTTCCCTTTCTTTCTCTGTTCTATATCATCTGAATTTTCAAATACAAGTAACGTACTTGGCAATGTGTTTTACGTTAATTGCATGTATCATTGGCTATAGATTCTAGTCGATCTATCTTTGGTGATTCAGACCTGTCAAGATTCTCTGTCCATTTTCCCCTGTCCCTACTCCGTCTCATGAATCTCAGTCATCTATTTATGCATGAATGACTGAGATTCATGGAACAGAGTAGAGACGGGGAAAAATGGACAGAGGATCCCATCCCGATTCAGACATGTTTCTTTCATTACATGGTATGTAGTTTCTTTCCTTTCCATACATCCAAAAAGAATGTCCAGTTTCATGTTACAAGGATGTTTAGAAACTCTATCTTCAATCATTTATCCACTTCTCTTAGCAATAATACACTTTTCCAAATCAATATACTCCTAAATTTCTTAGAACGATCATCATATTTCTTACTGATTTCATTACTACAAGACCAATAAATTACAAACACATACAAATTTTTCAAGTATCTATACGATAAGGTCACCTTTTTCCAACTTAGTTTGGTCGATCTATGAGAGGTAAAAATGCCCCCGCAATCTCGGATATAATCTAGACAAGCTCATAACAGTATGTATAATCATCAACAACAAGTTTGTTTTTGTTTTTTGGTTCAAACAACTAGCTAGAAAGATGTAAAGCATTCGTGTTCAGATGAGTTGGAGTCATCACATGGAGAGTGGTTATGTCTACCTTCGTAGGTTGTTATCACCATCCTACAGTCCTCTGATAATCTCTCCACCCTCTTCTTCACTCGACAGTTGTTATGAGTGCATCGGTAATAGCTTCTGCCCAGACATGTCCATCATGGAAGTATACATCAACTTGAGTAGCAAATGCAATATGATGTTTTATGTGCCAAACGAATATCATATTTGAAAGGTAAGTAAAGATGAAAGTGAGTTACATCCAAAGATAAGACTCTATGATCTTAAAATTTTAAGATGACATAGTTCAAGATCTCAAAGCAAATAACGAAATCAAAAACTCAATTTCATATCTGATCAAACTAACAATGGAAAGATTCATAGTAGTAATGGGATGGACATGGACATATACAAGCTAAAACATGCTTGAATGGAGATATATTATAGTTTCAGGTATTCCATTGTTGCGTAAATGACCATCTAAGGACTCCTGAACTATCCACAAATAGCTCAGTACTGCTGAAACAACAGAACCCATTTGGTGAGTATTTTTATATATAACATCAGGAGAAGAAGAACATTAATTCCATCAAACACATTTTCAAATGATATATCTATTTACATAATATATGAAAGCTATGTTCTAGGGCAAAGTGAGACTACAGAAGCAAAAAAGGGCACCAAACACATCGAAGAACATCTTTTAAGTCAAGAGAAACGATCCTTTAGGGTAATGGTTTGTCTAACAAGAATCTCCAAATGTTTTTGTGATTAATCTCATCAAGTTTAGTTAGTAGTCATGACATGAAGTTTAGAGAGTACGATGTGTCATCTGATTCTCTATTTCCCTAACATTATGGAGTAGTTTGGACAATTGTGTTATCGTAGTGCATAGAAAACAAAAGTAGGAGTAATAATGGCAAATACGAGTACGGTCCAATAACCAAGAGAATCAACAGAACTATCTCCTCGATCAAAGGGTTTGCTTCTATTAGAAGGAGGTTTCACTGTTCCTCCTGACACTTCCACCAACGACCAAATCAAAGCAGCCTGAATTGCTGATATAGTGTACTACCAATATTCTCTTCCAACACCCATGTATCTTCTTGAGCTCTAATCATGGAGGGGTTGTTTTCCGTTTCTGCATATTTAAGTACTCGAACCCTTTTAATTTTATGATTTATACTGTACTTAACCTCCACTTTGGTAATAAGTTAACCTCCATGCAAGCTCTACCACACAATTGCAGAGTCTATGATGGAGGATGAAGCGAGATAAAAGTATTAGTATATGCAGAGAGGACAAAGAAACTAAAAGATTACCTTGGATGAAGACTGTTTTTGACGACTTTCTGTCCATATTTTCTCCATTTGTAACCATCATCAAGAACATCTACTTCGCTCCGAGTTTGGAAACAGAACCTTGGTTCTCTAAGCTTTCTTCTCACTTTCACCTTGCTCTTATCAGAGGAAGAGCTCCTCCACCTGCAGAATTTCAGATCCTCAAACCTTTTGTTTTAGGGAATCGAAAATAAATCGTGTAATTTGAAGGTGGATCTGATGATTCTTATAAAACTATTGCTTGTGTGTTTGCTGCTAAAAGTTAAAACACTTTCACGCACGATCCACAGAGATAGAAGAAAAGGAAGTGGAAAGAGAAAGATGGTATACCATGAGTTATTTTCATCGTTGGCTTTTGGATCTAATGTCCCTACCTAAGAACCGTATCAGGAACATCAAAAACCAAGGTTATAACGAAGTACCAACCAAAAGATTCTTCAGAATCACATACTTACCTGCTCATTATGACCAAATCCTATAGTGTTACTGGTAGTTGTTGTGGTGGTGTTTAAAGGCTGAGATATCTGAGAAGACTGTGATGGTGTCAAGAAGCTCAGGACCTGATTTTCTTCAAACTGCACAAACCCCATCTCCTGGATTGCTGGTGGAGTCGAGAACGAGACCTGCAGGTCGTAATTTGGAGCTTCTCTTTCTCCTTCCATTGCCCCACCAACCCTAGTTAACTCCATAACTTCAGACTCCTTTCTTCTATGTAATTATTTATATATATACTTCTCCTCCTCCTCTAGGTTTCACGCGGTGCAGTCTGGTCAACAAGTAAAGGTCATCGAATTGAAAGAATGTTTCATGGAACTTGTTCATTCCTTAGGTCTCATCTAGGGCTGTTGTACATAGTCCACAGAAATGAAAGACCTGTACAGTACATAGCTCATTCCTCTATCTCTCTTATGGAGACACCGTGGTATCCGAATAACTAAAGGGAGTCATATAGAACAGTCATGTACTTGAGAAATGACTAAGATATACTAAATATCCATTTGCATGTACGTAGCTTTTCTCATCTTTTGTAGATTCTTCAGTTAAATGGAACTGAAATAACTTGCAGGACTCCCATGGAAATGAAGTAAATAAATAAAATTGAAAAATATATATTTAAATATGAAATTATTTTGTAGTTAATGTTTATCATGTTAAGAAAATAATTTTTTTGTTAATTTCAATAAATTGAACTATTAAATTAAAATCTAAAATGTTTTTTAATTTTAGCTATGATCAAAATTAAATTTTTTGTAATTTTAAATCTAATATGATTTTTAGTAATTGCTATCTTTTTCTAACTAATTGTTGTTTATAATTTTCTTTTCATTTCTATAGTTTTGCTTTCTTATTATAAAATAACTTGTTAGGAAATGGTGTAAAAGCCAATAATAATATGATTAAGAGATTATATATATGTAGCAAGAATAAAATCTAAATATATCTTAAATTGTTTATATTTTTAGTAAATTAAACTTCAATAAATTATAATTCTTTTTTTTATATTAGCAGTTGGAATAATTACGATCCCTTATAACTTTATAATATTTTAATTGCAAAATTAGTGCAATAATTATAAATGATACGAGTCAAAAATAACAACATTCAATGAAAATTTCCCTAAGATGCAGAGTCTAAAAAGATTTAGTAACACACAGCCTTATCCTTACTTAATAGAAAGGTTGTTTATGATAAACTCACGTATAAATGAAACGAGTCATAATTTATAAAAAGTTGAGAAAACACAAAAGAAATTTATGATGAGGGGATTTAATTAACTAATTAATACATTGAGAACATATAAAAGTTTATAATCACGTGAAAATTATTTAATATTATTTCTAATTATCAAGATCAGATCATCTATTCCTATTATTCTGTTTCTACTTATCTTACAAAAATCCATCAATTCTATAAATAGATTTCACAAAAGTTAGACGCTGAGATGAGATCAGATGAGATGGAAAGAGAGAATAGGGTCTCCTGAAAGTATAAACTAAATCATGTCTCAAGCAATCTAGCTAACCAGCCTGTAATGGAAAAGAAAGGTCAGGAATATATGTGATAAGTGAGAGGTGGCTGAGTACTTTTTGTTGAAGCAAACGTGGAAATCTGAAACACAGACGTACAGGGACCTAACCTGAAGAAAGTTTTCTTCTTCTACATTGACCTAACTTATATTATTTTTATTAAAATAAGTTTATTGTATTAATAATTACTAATATTTATCTAATATACAACATAATTGTAAGGATCAGATCATCTATTCTACTTTTGTTGTTCCAATTTATCTCATCCACACATTTATTTGGGACCTACATAAATATATGGATGAGATAAGTTGGAACAGCGTTGGAACAACAAAAGTGAAACAGCATACACCTCTCCCAAATTGTGAATTACAAGACACAAGCTCTTATATATATATATATATAATAAAGTATCTGTTTATAAATGCATTTATTTAAAAATATTGTTATTATTTAAATTTACTAAAATAATATATCATATACTATAAAAAATTAAAGAATAAACTCTTTAAAAACATACTGATTGATGAACAAAACACAAGATAAGTAACAAACATGGGAGATTAATCAGATCTCAGAAGTCTATGGAGGCAATGAGTAGTGGGGTACATGAAAGCTTCCCATCCATGTCGAATGGAAGTTGAAAGGAATTTAGAAAAAAAAAAAGAGACTGATAAATAATTATATATATATATATATACACACACACATATACATATACATATATACA
>JAOSBL010000004.1:681465-705553 GCA_027568915.1 Erythroxylum roraimae | reverse complement strand
AATGGAAGTTGAAAGGAATTTAGAAAAAAAAAATGAGACTGATAAATAATTACATATATATATATATACACACACACATATACATATACATATATACATGTGTATGTGTTAAAATCGGACCAACAGTTACACCCGTAAAACAAGAAGTTTCAGATTTTAAAGGTTCAATTGGTATTAGGATGTCATAAAACCGGTTAAATAAAATTAAATAATTTAAAATATGATTAAAAAAGATTATCTTTATTCTTAAAAATTTGAAGTTTAACTAAAAATTAATTAATTTACAAAAATTGACTGATTAAATAATAAACTAATCAATTTTTAACAACAAATTTTATTAAACCGAACCAAAAAATTGAAAGATTCAAAATTTTTATAGTTGAGATGATCGGGTTAAGATATATATATATATATATATATATATAAGAACAACCTCTCAAATCCTGCCAAATCAAATTCCAATATAAAATGTGTCCTTTTTATCTCTATCCATTCCAACCTTACCTGCAAAAGCAGAGATAAGAAAGAAGAAACTATCATACTCTCCTCCCAACTTTCCACTTCCAAGTTTCGCTCTCACCTTGTGAGTTGTGATTCAAAGAAAAGACCTTCCCAACTTCCTCCACAACACCAACACCAGCACCACCACCAACACCAACACCAACACCAAACTCAGGAACTCATCTTTCGATATAATTAAGAAGCTTCTTCCTTATAATATGTGATATTTTTAGTGTAATCAAATCACTAAATGACATTTAGAAGTCTATAGGAACTACAAATGTTGACTTCTTGGCCAAAGGACTACCTTTGTCCAAAGATGACGAAATAAGAATTTACTAACAAATGGGAAATTTTGATTCCAAGGTTAGAATTCTACACATTATCATTGTCAATACTTAGTTAAAATTTTGCTAAAACGTAAAATCTAGAGAGGTCCGATAATACGCAGTCTTGCCGTTATATAATAGAGAGGCTGTTAGAATTTACAATGAACCTATGGGCCCACACGAGAAGGAAAGCTAGACCACATACAAGCCCAAGTGAGGTTCCATCATAAAACCAATTGGTGATAGGTGGGCTACTCCCACTATTATATTTCAACACACCCCCTCACGTGTGAGTCTAACACGTGACATAATCTCTCATTTCAAGGTGTTAACGACTAACATAAGAGCAACCCGCTCTGATACTATGTTAGAATTTACAATGAGCCTATGGGTCCACAAGAGAAGGAAAGCTAGACCACATACAAGCCCAAGTGAGGTTCCATCCTAAAACCAATTGGTGAAAGGTGGAGTAGCCTACTAGACTTATATGTTGGCCTTCTTTCCTCTCTTTTTTCAATGTGGGACAAACTCCCACTCTTATATTTCAACAGAAGCTATAACTTATCTTTTAATGTTATTAATCTAAACATCATAGGGTGTTTTATTATAATAAATTTTGTTTAATTTAATTAATTTCTTTGTTTAATTACGAGTAATTGTCAAATTTTATTAAAAAAAGTGACGTTTACGATTTAGATTAATTTTATTTAATTGTATAACTTTTAATAAGAATTATTTTATTATTTTAATTAAAAATTACTAAGTAGTTGATTTGTAGTTTGATGTTGAAACTTTCGAGCCGACAATGGAAATTTAGAGAGGAAAACTTTGTCAACCTTGTCAAATATCAATGGCGGATCGGTCCCTCACCAAGAAATCTTTAGAAAACGCAGAAAGTATGAACAGGTCAAGTTGAAATTTGGATTTAGGCTGCGATTCGAATCGTCGATGTATTAACGTATACGTCTCCTAAGAACATACAAAGGATTATATACAACGAAAATAATATCACTCCATAGAAATCTTACCGAAACGTAAAATTTTAAAAAATTCAAAAATACGTAACTTTATATTTAACTAATAAAAAACTGTTTTTAAACAAATATATACATATATATGTGTGTACGTGTGTGTTTCTCTTGACAGCTGCCGCCAACTTTACCGTCAGGATTTTCTGAGTCTTCATTATATTCACGGATAGTCAATCATAATCGTCGGAAATCTTACCGATGGAATAATCAATATCGTCGAAAAATATTCTGTTTGAAATGAAAAGTCCGTAAGTAAATTTACCGATGGTCACAGTCATCTGTCAGTATATTTACCTACATTTACATAATATACCTGTCGGTAAATTTACTTATGGCTATTTTCAACGACGTTTTTATCCGTCGGTTGATTTCGTCGCTAATTTATATTACTGGCAAAATCTAAACGTTTTCCATCGATAATTTCCGTCATTAAACGATATTTTTCTTGTAGTGTTACTTAGAAGAAATATTTTTATGTATTTTCAAATTAGAAAATTATATTTTAAAAATAATTAAATAAGAGTTGATTATCTCTTTTTAAAATATAAAATTTGAGTTCATTTTCCATATAAAATGTCATAATTTTCTCTTTTTTAATACTTTTTTATATTAAACTAATTTCGAAATTTTTAAAAACACATCACCAACTAAATTATCAGATTCTTTTTCCTTACCGGAGAAAATAGCTTTAAGATCCACTTTGTTCACGATTTTTTTAAATCTTCGTCTTATTTTTGTTTCTCAAATTCAATAGATTTTTGTATTCGATAGTATAGAGATTAAAAAAATTCCTATTTTCGACATCTCCTGCTTAGATCGAGAAACTCGTCTCAATTTTTTATTTATAATCTGAACTTTAAAAATGATAATTAAATACTAAAATTTTCAATTTTTTTCAAATATATTTCGACGTTAGTATCTCTGTTAACGAAACTGACGTATATGTTATGGGAAAGGAAGGATGTTATGAATTATGCTAAATAATTAAAATTAGATTAAATTAAACATCAAAAAAACCCTAACAAAAAAATTAATTAATTAATTAATTCTTTAATATATTTGTTTATTTTTTCCTCTTGTTTTTCGCTATGGTCCCAATCTACTTTTCTGTTCCTGACTGAAAAAACGTACTTTCCAGGATAAACTCCAGTTCAATTGGATATAATTCCATGAAGTTGCTTAATATAAGCACGTACCCTGAAGCCATCATCAGCATACAAGAAAATGATTTTCTTTTCTGTAGAAATGTCTCCAAATAGTTTCGTGTTCGTCGATCACTTAAGCTCTCTACACAGTCTCGAGACTCTGCAGTGAAAGAATTTTCTCGTTTCCTACAAATCACTCATACCCCACTTGGAGATATGGAGTTATTAATGATTCTGCGATCGCCATTTAACTTAATTAACTTCTTCTTAGTCCTTATAAAGATAGCTTATATGCCAAACCATCAGTTTCAGGAAAGTAGGTTAAGCGTGAGCCGCGCGCCATTGTTGTGCGGAGGCAATGATCTGCCAACTTCTTGGATTCTGTCGCCAGATTTCGGAGATTTGCAGGGTTACCTTACCTTGCATGCAAATCAATGTAGGACTTGGGAGTGTTCATTTTGGTTTCTAGTTCTATAAACGCCAAATCGTTCGTGATTCTGATGTGTTCTGGTTCTGCACATTCTCCCATCTCCACCAGAACTGAATGCTGGAAAAGCTAATATGATCCTGAAAAACAACGACCTGCTATATGTTTTGATACGATTGAAATCTGATTAAACAAAGTACTAACAGGTTAAAGGTAAAACTGAAGATGGTATTTGAGACCAGCGAAGAATGATAACAAAGATAAGTTTGATGGATTGGTCTCAGAAATAATCAATAGGTATTTTCAAATATACATTTAAATATGTTTTGGTATTTAAGATCAATAAGAATTTAGAATGTTAAGTATATAAAAAAATTTAATATACTCTCGCTGAGAAGATTACTATTTAATCAAGAAAACCATATCTCAAGCGAATGAATATACATGGAAGCCAATGCTAAGGCGAGAAAAAGCAGTGGATGTGGGTGAGGATGACGATGCTAAGTGACTGCTTCTGTACCTAATAATAATTGCAGAATATGTCAGTTCAAACATCAGATCAAAGCGAATTAGCAGCAACTTGTTGTGTCATGTAAGAACAGCACTTGGCACGTGCAATAACTTCGCTTATGACAGGTTTTATATATATATCAAAACTCAAAAGGCAGGTGTCTGAGGATGCTTGTTTGTTATGTTCGATCCTTAAAATTAGTGACCAGTTCATGTTTTTACTGTTCCTGAGGCCCATCTGGTTTCATACAGTTGTCGTCTAGTCTCGTTTGAACCTTTCAGAAGTGTAAGAGACCAAGTGGTTCGGTACCAACAATCTAAGCAACGCAAAGCAAGCCAAGAAAGAAGAAGGAATTGTTATTAGCTATAGGAAAAAGAAAAGCTTTACCTACGGATCCGACATGTTCATGATTTCGAGATTCAAAGTTCAAAAGGGTAATGAATAGATCACCCATAAAAGATTTACAAGTCGAAGCAACGAGAGAGGGGATAGCCGAAGGGTTGTATATACTGAATTCCATGCAACAATCATGGCCTTCTCAATCAATTTTCAAAAAGGTTCTTCAAAGTTCATGATGATAGAGTGAGGCATCAGATAATTTGGTGGATCCCACTCTGTCTCTAACATTGTCTGTTTCCCCACTCAAGTCCTTTTTGTTTTTGGCTTCAGTTTCAGAGAAACAATGGACTATGTGGTTATGCTTATGCTTATGGTTGGGTTGCAACTTTGAACCTATTGTTATTACAGGTGAGACTTCACAATCTTTACCAACCTTGGCATAAAGATTTCTCAGTTTTTTAACATATGACTTATGGTAATTTGAGGACTAAGCCAGTCATCCTAGTTTCTTCTACCCATTGGAAGGATAGTTATAATGCGAACCTAAAACTTGGAGTAACTAGTAAAGTTGTTCGTTTATAATCAACTTAAGTTTAGTTTCAGTCTCTTTTTTGGTATATACTTTGGTATATACTAAAAGAGAATATAGAGTGATATGGTTCTAACATGTTATGATTTCATGCACACATTAATGTATAGTATAAAGTGCAACTATTTGTATGTCCTTTGTCAAAAAGAAAAGATGAAAGATACATGAAGCAGTAGCTTACTGTTGAATACAGTAGTTTACTGTTATTAACGATCGATGCGAATAAATTTGTCGGACCCGAAATAATGATAAATTCTAAGCGATTCAATTATTCAGATCTAATTTAAGTCGAATAATTTAAATATAATTAAATTTAAATTGGAGATTAAAAATGACTAATTTATATTTAATCAATTACGTTTTAGATTTGTAAATATTAAAGTGAATGGGAAATTATTATTAAATATGAATTGTTAACTTGTTAAATAATAAAATTTGATTATATAATGTATAAAATATTACATAATAATTATAAAATTTATGTTATTTATTAAAAAATATGTAAGTGATTATGGATTAAGTGGACAAGTCATAAAATCACACGTGAAACACAATGTTAATCACATTAATACGTAAGTGTACATTCTTCCACATATTGTATCCTTTATCTTCGAACGTGTTTGCCACTCAACTTTATTAGTCGAAATCAAAACAAAGCAAAAGATCAAAAAAGAGGAAAGCAATAGAGCACTTTCTGCTTTTACATTTTAGTGTGGCTGATGTTTTAAACATCAGACCGAAAGCTAGATCGGAAAAAATAACAAATTTAAGATTTAAAAGGGGTTGATATGAAATCGTCATAAAACTAGTTAAAGATAGAATAAAATTAAAGAATTTGAAAAATAATTGAAAGAAGCTATACTTATTTATGAAAATTTTAAAGTTTAATTAAAAAAGGAGACTAGTAAATATAAATTAATTTGTATATTTAATTTATAAAAACTGATTATTTTATAAAAAAACAACCAATTAAATAATAAATTTATCAATTTTAATAACAAAAATTAACAGGATTAAAATTTTTAATATTAAAATTTTCGATTCAATAGATGGTTTTGAATTTTCATTGTCTAATTGGTAGAGTCTGTGATGATTCGATTGGGCTTTTCTTTCCAGGTCCAAGTTCACTTCAGGCAAGACCCTTCGACGATGTACTGAACTCATGTTTCTGTATGTTTCATGGTAGCTTCCAGCAAATATCTGGTTCGATGAGCCCAAATTCCATAATAGTAGGCCCTTAGCATATGTTCCATTTTCGAATATTCGTTAGGAATTAGGTTTAGGGTTTGGTTTCTATCGTCATCGATTGACGTATAAAAGCTAAGATCTCTGCGTTTACTGCCCGCAAACTCGTTACTCTCTCACTACGAACTAGAAACGTCAACTCAGAGACGACGCGAGAGAGAGAGAGAGAGAGAGAGGGTAAAATGGAGCAAACCTTCATCATGATCAAGCCCGATGGAGTCCAGAGAGGCCTTGTATGTTTTGTTATTACATTTCTCAAAGTCTTGATATTACTTTTTCATGTTTGATTCTTTCAACTGTGGCTGATCTTCTGGGTACTTTGAATTGTTGTTCTTTATCAAGTTTCAGTTTGGTAGTTTGTATTTTGATTCATGGGTTCTTTAATTTTTAATCTGATATGGATTTGGGAAAGATTAGACATGAATTCGTATGTTCTTGGACCTCTTTATCATAATTTGGTGTGTTTTCAGGTTGGTGAAATCATCAGCAGATTTGAGAAGAAGGGTTTCTCTCTTAAAGGTACTTCCTTTGTCCTCTTATGAATTGATTTGCGGGATTGTCATTAGTTCATAATTATGGCATTGCCAAGGTTGTTTTCTGATGAGAAATTGGTATCTGTTGTTTGGTTCAGGTCTGAAGATGATCACTGTGGAACGTACTTTTGCTGAGAGGCACTACCAGGATTTGTCTGCCAAGCCATTCTTCAATGGACTTGTTGACTATATCATCTCTGGTCCTGTTGTTGCCATGATCTGGGAGGGAAAGAATGTTGTTACTACCGGCCGCAAGATTATTGGTGCGACAAACCCTGCAGACTCTGCTCCCGGAACCATTCGCGGTGACTTTGCTATTGAGATTGGAAGGTAAATTTATGTAAACGAAACCCTCTTCATCAAAGCTTGTGGATGAATGACCATTAGAATCTTTAGTATAAGGTAACCTGCAACTTTGATATAATTGTTCTTGCAGGAATGTCATTCATGGAAGTGATTCAGTTGAGAGTGCCAGGAAGGAAATTGCACTTTGGTTCTCAGATGGTCCTGTTTGCTGGGAGAGCAGTCTTCATCCTTGGATCTATGAGTGAACTGTTGGTTAAGAACAGAAGAAGCCTAGTTCAGTTTATGCTTCCCCAAAGTTACTGGAATTTCCTATGTTGGAACTTAGTTTGTTCTGAGTTACTTGGATTTTGAGGTCATTATGAATGTTATGAAGTTTTAAAAAACATCAACTCCAAATAATTGCATGTATCGGCTTAGCTTGCGAATTTTGATTCAATATCGTAACTGACACATGCAATTACACATTTTCACAATGAAAATCTAATCAAGGGGTTAATATAGCTAAACAATGAAGTCAGACTGGTTCAGTAATTTGAAACTTGTATATGGCAAACTGGAAATGAACTTGAAACATATATAATCTTTAAGCTCAAGTGAAACGGTCATTCTTGCACCATATATCTGAAAGCCTAAACGCAATAACAACCTTTATCGGTGGTTTCATTCTTGCAAGTCGAAAATCTTTTTTCCGCTACAAGAAACCTGGAAAACTCAACAATCCCTTTCCCGAGAACAAGGAGTTCACTGACATGGCTTCTGGTCAACTTATGACAAGGAGCACCATATCGTGATGTACACACATCGAGTCAAAAGAGGCAAAGGACGACAAGCAGAGAGGGTGGCAAACCCGAAAAGAAGAAAACGTAACCAGTGACCGTTCCGATCAAGACGCTGTTAGAAGACAGTTAAGTCTCCTACTCTATACTATCTAGTAAGAAGGCTGTAAGATGGCAGATCTTCTAACCGTGATACATCTTCGAACAACAGCTCTCTTTCAAGTTGACGTCTTGTGGCTTTCATGACAGTCTGTTGATAGAACATTTCAAACAAGTGAATTGAAAATGCTGACTACTGCAACTGAAAGTTGATTATTGGAACATCAGCGACAACAATCTTATACCCATGAATATCTAGTTATCAAATTTTAAAACAAAATAGGAACGGTAACTGTTCGTGCTGCAAGTAAGCCTTTTTCATTTTAATCTAAAGGGAACTTTGAAGGGAGATGAAAACGTACATTAAAGTCCATATACGAAGCACGCATTGTAAGCCATTGCTGGTCCATCAGCTTGAAAGTGATGCAATAGAGAAGGTCAAATGCTGATTCATTCTCTGAGAAGTTTAAAGCAAAATACATTTGAGCTATCAATTAAAAGCAAAATACATTTGAGCTATCAATTTTCTCAGCTCACGTGTGGGCACTGATATTGTCAACATTACCTGTTAGAAATTTCAGGAAAATTGCTCCTACCATTGTACGTGGTTTGACTGCAAAATTGAAGCACACAGATCAATCTCCAGAAAGATCAACTTTCAATTCCTGATTGCTTAAACACGACATTAGATAGCATAAAATAACACCCATGATGTTCCCACGGTAACACTACATACATTAAAGACAAGGCAAATGGATAGTTTGAAAAGCAAGCATTGGTATGAAATATTAACCAAATGGAAATGTAGCCGTTAGAACACTCAAGATGATGTCTATAACTGGAGAGAATCAAAGAATTCCAGCTGATTCAGAAAATGACCTGCTTCAAGATCAAGCATCTGAATGAGCATGAATGTGATATTCACACCAGCGACTGCAAAGGGATATTCCCACACTGATCGATCACCCTCTCGTTTTTGAAGAAGATCCTGGAAGGAAGTCTGCATTGGAAAGTAAGATATGAGCTGACCTTAACTGGTGCAGAAAATAGCACACTTATGAAGCCTTACATAGAGGGCTAAAAATTATAGAATCTATGCAGTGTGCTACCGCTGTTCAAATTAAAATGAAGAGCAACGATTCAAACACGTTAAGATGCAACAATAGACAACCACTAGATTCACATCACCATATATTTACAACACCCATCTTCACTAGAACAAGCGCCACTGAAATTTTGCACTAACTGAACTAAGCCATGTAAAAAATGTCTTGAAATTGGAGATCCAATTTATAATTCATTTGCCTTTTTTATTTCCACCTTTGTTGTTGATCGACAATTAGAGGACCTAAAATATTACTAAAACGTGAAGAATTGAGAGCATAGTCCAGAAACTGATTTAAGAACATTTGGTTAAGAGGGGGAAATATGCATAAGAGCCTAAGCTCCAATTAAACTTCAAGAAGACTAATGAAAGCTCTTAAAGACAAGAATTTTGAATAAAGGACGTAAAAGAAGGCATACCGGGAAATTCTTAGCAAAGAACAACAAGTTCTCCAATGATATAAAACCACCACCCCTGTTAACAAAAAATAAAGTATCATCAACTTAACATCGGCAACAAAGGGCGAAAGAGAAAAGGGAGAATGAAATAAGCCAGTAACCTAGATGAATTTTCAGCTTACCTAAAATCTGTTGATGGATCTTTTCCCTGCCACCCCATTTCCTTCCACTGCTCAGATATCAAACCATGAAGTTCTTCTTCAGGAAAGGCAGCATTCCACAAAGCTTTCAAAGCTTCCTGGATTAAGGCAATAACATATGAGAATTAACAACAAACCTCCCAAATTATGATCATGTGACTTATAAAAGTTCTGGCCTCAGACCACGAAAAATAAATAGTAGACAATCTAAGTTCTGGACTGGAATAGGCATGTACCTGGTGCTCAAGGATTGAACTGTCATAGGCAACATCTATCCTGCTTTGTAATCGCTGCAAGCATTCCTCCTGAAAATTAACGAAGCAGCATAAAACAGATTAAGAAGCAATATGGTTTGAGATCTTGAACAATCATAGCGTAATACAAGTCTTCATAATCGAGATAACATATCTGTATTCAGATGCTTGTGATCCTTAACATCTACTCAATTCAAACCACGCATTCAAATTAATGCAAGAAAACAATTGTTCAAGATATTGTAGTCAAGCTTAAAAGAGAACCTCTCACCAGCTTCTTTGCCCGTTAATAATGGCACTTAGATGACAGAGAGACAAATGAATAGTTCAGAGAAAGAAGAAAACCTGGGCAGGTGTCAAATCAAAGGAGGGACGGGCATCACTCTCTCTTCTCTGCGCACAAACACAAGAGAGACCACGCCCAAGCCATGCTGCTGATCCTGCCACAACCTCGGCTGTACCAAGATAACCTGTCTGTTAATGGTGCAATTTCAACGGCCAAACATGCTATTATTCAGGTACAGGCATAAAAATTTCGAATAGAAAAGGTGGAAAGAGATTATGCACAAACCATGGACATTGCGCATAGAAAATGATAACTTTAATCCAAACGTTTTTCAAAACGCTGTGCAACTGCAACCTACCAAAACGTGCTTGTGGCGGTTCCAAATTATCAGGTTGGAAAACATCCTAATAATATTCAGTTACGATCCGAAATTGAAGGGCGGAGATCAATAAAAAATGTATCGATATTTACAATAAGGCCACCTACCAAAACAATTCTGTAAATCAGCAAACATGAAGCTAGCGAGTGTTTTGACAGTACTCAAACCTAATCATAAGTAACTTAATCATAAACTGCAGATCAGAAATTCCCAAAGAAAAAAAAAAGAGAGAAGAAACTAAATTCTAAGTGTAAGTTCTATCTAGAGAAGAGAACGAGAGATTCCAAACTGAGAAAAGTAGATTCGTACATAGTGTAAAATTTAAAATAGCTAAATTCAAAAAAGCAAAAAGAATAAAAATAATAAATAAGGTAGTGAACAAAATTACCAGAAGTTGAATGGCAAGCACTGTTGCCTCGGTCAAGTCCTTGAGATATTCGCCTGACAGCGACAAATGAACCTCCTCTATCATCCATTTTTACTGTTCTATCACAACACTCTCTCTCTTTATATCTCTATCCTTTAAATTCACTTCACCATTCCAAAACAAAAACAACTAACCAATTCTAACTGAACAATTCACTACTCGAAACGAACATGAACTAACAACCAAATCACAGAACCGACACGAAACTTTTTGTCAAAATGCGGAACAAATCTGCACCAGAACGGGATCGGAACCAGCAACAACTGATTCGGAACTTACTCTCCTGCGAATGAACAGAGAACGAGAGGTTCTAGTTCTTCGCTCCAGAAAAGAACCTAGTTCAGTTACTCTATTAACGGAACCAAACGCGTTCAAGAAAAGAAAAAAAAAAAGCAAGTGATCCTTGAAAGAACTGAAGAGAATCTTTAAACAGAAAAGAAAATGCAAGAAAGTTTCGAAGAATTTTCCAAGAAAACTCAGGGTTCCAAGATCCGCTAGAATCAGCCCATTGGAAGTTAGAGAGAGTGCTCTCTCTCTCTCTATCTCTCTATCTCTCCATCTGTGCGCTTCTCTCTCTTCTTAGCCAGTGGAAGTTTGGGAGGCGTTTGTTTGGGACATGAACACTCGATATTTTAGAGACAGAGAGGATAGTTAATCACAATGATAAATTGGCGTTTTATGCCTAATTATTAGGTGATATTTATTTTTATATCTCTATTTTATTTTATTTTTATGTTATTTTCTTTGACTTTATTTTAATTATTTTTAATGTGTAGCTAAAAAATAAAACGCTTAAATTTGTCATAATTACAGAAACTGAGCTCATTAGAAATTTAGACATGAACTTAAGTTATGTTTGGACCGGGTTTAGTAACGTAACGAAATAGAATGTAATATTATTTTATCGTTTGATAAGAAGGTTTATAATGAAATAAAATAGGATGGGATGGAAGAAGAATGAAAGTTTCATATTATATCTCATTATATCCTAAACAGTAAAAATGATAAACTTCTAATTTGAAGGGTTTAAGATAAAATATAAAATGGTAAATAACTTTTCACTATATTACATTATCAAACCCTTATTTCATTCCGTTTCAAAAAAAAAATTAATTCTATTAAAGACCTTACGTCCAACCAAGAATAGTCTTAGAGGGAAAAGTTTTGACCACCCGCTTAAATTTTTGTAAATTTCATATTTTAATAGTTTTTTATATAATTTCTATTTATATTTTGATAAATCAGCGTAGTTAATTATATTTTAATTGAATATAAAATTAATGATTAAAAAATACATTCAACCAGTTCAATCTTAAAAGCTTTGAACCTTCTAATTTTTCGATTCAGTTTTTAACTTTCTAGTTCGATTTACTTAATAATTCTTATTGTTAAAAACAAATAAGTTTATTAATTAATCGATCATTTTTTAAAATTAATAAGTTATTATAAACTAAGATAAATCAATTAATTTTCACTGAATAATCTGTTTTTCAAATAAATTTCAAATTCTTTAATTGATAAGAACATTCTATTTCAACCATATTTTAAATGCAATAAATTTATTTAATTTTTAGCAGATTTTATGATAGTTTGAATCTTTTAAATTTTAAAATTTTATGTTATCAGTTTAATTTTAAGTCTGATTTTAAAAAATTGATATTTTTCTATTCAAATTAAACGTTTTCAGCTAAACATTTTTAATTCAGAGTCTTTTATTTATCAATAAAATTAAGAATCAAACCTACAAATTAATGCCATGTCATTTTTTGTTATTAAAGCAAAATACTAAACATGATGTTAGAGTCATTTTTAGTATTTTTTTTAAAAAATTTAGTGTTTAGATTAAAAATTAAAAATGTAATTTAGTTCGTATTTTAATAACAATGAATAATGATGAGATGGATTAAAATATAAGGTATAAAATTTTAAAATTTTTAATTAATAAATAAAATGTTAATTTTCGAAATGAATAAAATAGATAAATAAATAATTATCCATAATTTGTAAAAAAACAATATATAAATTGAGAAATGACGAATTTGGCCTTGCGTAAAAGGGCAAAAGTTCACATGGGTTGTTGGGAGACGTGGCCCATGGACATGATGGGTATGAGTTCATTTAAACGATGAGGTCCCACGATAGCATCATTTGTACTTGCCCGCCCATGATAAATACCTCCAAATTAGGGCAACGGTCCACGCGCATGGGTCTCTCTATTTCAACAAAGTTGACTACTTTAATATAATAAATACATTGCTCATAAAGTTCTTATGCTTTTCCTTTTTTATTCCTCGCTACACGTGGCTTGGCCATGGCAAAATCAGATAGCTTTGTTTAGTTGTTTATATAGTAAGTGGGCTTTATGAGTGATTAATACGTCAACGTGTGCATGTGTAAAAGTTAGATCCTGAACAACGAAAACATAATATTGTATATTTAATATTTTAATTAATGAGTATTTGAATAATAATAATAACTCTAAATTCTTATTTTATAATTTTATTACGTTATTTAAGCTCAATTAGAAACATTATTATAATAAAATGTTTTAATTCATAGTATTGAAAAAAAATTAATGTGAGTCGTTTAGAAACAATCTCTCTACTAGTTAGGAGTAAGATTGCATACTACTGAACTTCTCAATATTTCGTACAGCAAAATTTTTATTAGGTTGTTGTTGTTGTAATTTATAAAAAAAGATATAAAATCTTAAGTGGATGTGTATTTAATTTATTAGTATTATATAATTAAGTTAATTTTTAGAAATAAAATACAATTTATCTTGTAATTAAACTACACAGTGTGAATTTAAAAAATGTTATAATTTTATAACCATTTTCTTTTAGACGATGCACCAAACAAATTCTTCAATATGCATAGTAATATTCTTCTTTTTTTTAGCAGAGGAATCTGCAATTATTATTCTTTGAATGTGTACTAGGTAAATCTTTAGATTGACGTAATAGTCTGCAAAGTATGTCAACTAAATATTTTATACTAGGCAAGTTTTATACGACAGACTGAATCGAAAGAGTGTAAGTAAAAAAATTTAAACATAAAACCTTTTAATCTTATACCCTTCACTTTATCAACTCAACCATCCGTCAATTTGTTAATATACATTTTAAAGATTAAATTATAAATTTTATATAGATGAGATTTTGGCAAGAGAAAGACGTTGCGGACAGGAACGTCTTGCTCCGTAGCGTCTCTAATTGGGCAATGACCTTGACTAGCCAAATAAAGCACTTTTTAGCTTGGCCAAGAGTGCCTAACCTACCTGATGCCCACATTGGTAGGTGCGACGCACGTCAATGCTAACCGAAAATAATAAGTCAAATTAGGCCGGACAAAAATTACTTATATATATATATATATATATATATATATATATACACATTAGGTATCCCAATTTTTGCTGTATTAATATTAAGCTCTTCAGTTCTTATTTCAAGAGTTTTAGATAAGGTAAATTTGGATCTTCAAGATTTTCAGGTTTTTAAGTAGCTTGTATATTTCTGCATACAAAGAATTATCACATACTGATTGATTAGCTGCTGATTGATCACTGACCTTGCTCAGCAACAGTTTTCCAACAGCCTCAGATTTCCTAGTAGCTCCAGCTCCCACATTATTGCTAGAAGTAAGATATTTGTAATTGATCCGATCAAGTAGCATACCCAGGAGGTTAGAGGATCATCAACAGGGAAAATTTCCCTCTCTCCTCCTTTTTTGGTGACTCAAACTCAAGATCTCTTATAAAGAAGAGCCGTAAGTGAGGAGTTGAAACCAATCAAGCCATTTCTACTTGTCAAAAAAATTATTTCATTTGTCTTAACATTAATGAATTAATTTCGAGTTCCACTAGATTGAATTTGAGTTTTTTTTTATATAAATTTTGAGTTGAATTTGATTTCGAATTGTTCAACCTGGTTTGATTCAATTTAGAGCTTGAAATTTTTAAGGTAAAAAAACGTCATTTTTATTTTTAAATTATTAAAATATATATTTAATTAGACTTAGCTCAGACATAAGTAAACCAGCTCTTTAAAGGTTGTCGAGTTGGTAGAGTGAAAAGATACGAGGCCAAAGTAATTTGTGCTCGATTTTTCTATCTATACTCTGTTTATTTTTATTTATAAAATATATTAGTTTATAAAAACTAATCAATTGATTAATAAAAGTTATTTTTAAAAATAAAAATCGAATGAAACCGAGTCTAAATAGATTAAACTAAGGAATGGGATCTCACGATCATTACAAGCGTTTTATAATAAAAGGCCATCTCCTGGACGGTTCAATGCTTTGGAAATCACAAGATACTTAAAGCTGGTGGTTTCATAGATTTTGTCAAATAATAGTACAGATATGGCATCCATGTCGTGCCTACCAAGAAACTAACATTAGAAATAATCCAATTCAGCGTACAATCTATTTATTGCCAAGACCAATGTTCCTGGGTGGTATTCTATGTATGTACATCTTAACGCAACCTAAAGTTTTAGCTACGTTGGTCCAATTAACGTTTGGAAAGTGGCATCTCTGGTGTTGGTGCCAGCTGCAAAGTTTAATAATTGGATTGGATTCTTCCAAATAACTAGTAACGACCTTATCGTTGGGCACACAACTTCGACAGCACAAACCGATTCGCATTTTTTGGAATTTGTTTTAAAGTTGCAAGTTTTGAAATTTAAAAGGTTTAATAATATTATATTATTTAAATTTCGAATAAAATTAAGCTTATGTTTAGTTAGATTTATACTAATAAAATTTTTATCAGTAGGGTTTTTTCTATAAATCTTTTCTGAGAAGAACTTTTTAAGAAATCAGTTGATTGTTTGACTGTCATTAAAAAAAAACTTTTTAAAAATAACTTCATACAATAGACTGTTTAACAACATAAAAATAAAAAACACTTTTAATTTTAACTATATTTTATTTCGTAATAAAAATTATTTATAAATATAAAAATTATTTAAAATATATTAAATAAAATGCAAAGCACAATATATTAATTATTATATAATTTTTAATTATATGAAACATAAATGAAAATATACCTAATTAAATCTTTTATATAGATTATATCATAAGTAAACTATTGTCGAAAATAAATATTAAAACATATTAAAAAAATCAAATAATATTATATAAATTTCAAAATAAATATTCAAGTTAAGTAAAAAGTTAAATACATAATAAACGGAAAGATGAGCATGCGAATATTGTAGGAATTATGTGTAACACATCATAGCAAAAGAGACTAAAAATATGATCATTATTTAATCTAAAAAATCTATTTGAAAAAATATTTTTTTTAGAAGCCCCAAATTTAAGTTTCTTAAAAAGCTGTATTTTAGCTGTAAAAAAAGTCATAGCTATTAAAGATGTGCTTTTTTATTTTAAAACCAAATATCTATTTTTTTCTTTAAAAAGACATTTGTAGTGAAGAAAATTACTTATTAGCTTCCAAAAAGTTCATCCAGCACTAAATAATTCGTGATAAATTTATATATATTAATAAAAATATAATGGAAAAGAGGAGGTCCAAAACGACATTACATATGCCTCCCATGTTCTTGAAGGCATCACATGGACTTTATGGGCTTGAAGTTGAGGTGGGCGAAAGAGTATGGTGCGTGGGTGCCACGAGTAGACAGGCATGGCGGGGAACTTTGGTCGGGAAGCACACAGAAAGTACTGAACTGATTAAACTTTATGTGACTCGTCAAAATGAAAAGGAGTATTTTCTTTTTCTTTCTGCTTTTTAATTAGTCAAAAGGAAAAGGCCCTTTATTTTTAAAGCGTAATAAAAAGCTAGGATGGCCCTTGCAATTAGTGCCCACAGTTAAGTCAATTTTTAAAAATATAAAATATTTTTTTAAATTAAGTTCGAGCCGAAATTATTCAGAACTCTTTTAAACAAAATAATATTATTTTACTTAAAAAAATTTGGCCTCAAGTTGATAGTCTGACCCTAATTCTTAAGTTGACCCATTAACAATATCTGAATCCCTAACGAAAGGTCAAGGGCTCAATCTTTAACTTTGGGTATGAAGCAACCTTAAATCTTTGGGTCAGTTGTCTCACCCTGTGAGGTGCCTACAAACCAACGAAAAGATTAGTCACTAAATCCGCTGGTGGATACCCTGGTCGCAGACCTAAAAAAAAACTGAATCTAGACCTACGTGCAGATCCATTGTTATCTAACGTGACCTCAAGCCTCCTATTTTTAGAAAATAATATTTAGATATTAAACGTATTATTTTTTATGTATTAAGTAATTTATGTTATAAATCTTACTTAATATATATTTAAAAGGGATATTTAATCTATTTCGATAAAAATACAAAATTAATACAACTTATTTTAATTTAATAATATTAAAATATCAAAATTAAATATTGTACATATATTAAAATAATGACTGCAAGTTATCTTTTAAAAAAAAGTATAAAGTCACGTGAAATTTTAAAAATAGTGTTTAATTCAATAAAACTATAAAATTTAACATTATCTCCTTAAGTTGTAGAACTTTATGAGGCACTCATTGGCTTTTTAGATGATGTTGGTATTGCTCTTACCGAACAATTGCTCCCTACAAAACGACATGAGGTGAAGTTTGTTCATGGTTTTGGTCCCACCTTGTCTAATTATTTTGTTGCTGAAACCTTACCTATTATAAAATAACCCAGACAAAATGTAAATATGTATTTATTTTATTATAAAATTAATAAGTTAAATTCGAGTTTATTGAATTTTAAATTAACTCAAATTTAGATATAAAAAATAGATTCAAAATATGTTTCAAAAATTTAAACTTATAACTTAATTATAAACATATAAGGTTTCGTGTAATTTCAATCCAACTTATTATTATTTTTATTTATTTATACTCAATAACGAAATTTTATAAATCAAACTTTCCTTTGATTTATATTCAAATTTAAATTTTTAATAAGTTTGGATGAAGTTAGTTTTTGTTGATTTGATAAAATTTTTATATGTTTGTGAGATTGAAGTCGAAATATATCTTTTCAACAAGAACAACAATATTTAGTGAGAGTTTTGCTGAAACGTAGATCTAAGAAGGTAAGATAATATGTGCATAAGATTTGTGCGTTGCAAAGGTCTAGGAAGAGTTATAATATACGTAACTTTTCTTTTATTTTTTTACAAAAAGGTTGTTTCTGTAACTTCAATCTATAATTTCATGGACACAAATTAACACCTTATCAATTTCGTTTGTCTTGCTAATTTTTAGCTTCTTAAGGGTAGTCGAGTAAGAGGGCATGAGGTTAAATTCCCCTATTTAAGTTTTTTCGATCGAGCCTATCGTATAGGGCTTGCCTAGTACGGAATACCCGATTGACAAGATTTGTAGGTTATTGCGTCAATCCGAAGGTTTACTCAGTGAGCATCCAAAAGATGGTGGCTGCGATTCCTCAGTTTAAAGAAAATCAATTTTCAAACTAAATACTAATAATATATTATTTTATCTCCCTTTTTCCTATTTTTTAATAAAACATATATTGATACTCAACACCTAATCGAAGCCCGTACGAGCCTTGAAGAAGAACCCACGAGTTTGTGCGAAGAAAGCTCGAAAGTAGTTGTTATTGGGCTAAGCGACGTTGAGTTCATTACTAGTGAATTCTACAATCTCCTCCTACCAAGAACCATCTTTAGTGTTATCTCAATCTTCTCTGAAACTACTCTTCGTTTGAAGGTATGCAATCACCAAGTGTTCATCTCTGCAAGACCTTCACTACAAACCTCAAGTTGGGGGTTTTCAAATCGAATTCCACCTCTAAGCACCTGTCCCTTAGCGCAAAACTTTCCAGACTAACCCCTGAAAGATTCACAGCCCGATGTCACAACAAACCCCAACAACAAGATGGGGTGAAAGTGAAGGGTAAAAAGGACAACGTTTGGAGCGTCGACAATGATGAGGCAAAGGCCAATGCACAGAGAGAAAGGGAAAGGGAAAGGGAAAGGGAGAGAGGTAAACGGAGGAAGAAGGGAGGGAAGAGAGCGGTTAGAGGGAATCGGAACAAAGGCGGTAGAATTATGGTTTCTGGTGCTATGTTAATGGAGGTCGAGACTGTTCTTCAAACACAGGTTAGCCTATATATGTATTCTCGTGTTTTTGGTATTGCTCGAGTGTGTTGCTTTAATGGGTAGTGAGACAAATTTGATTTACGTGGGATTTTTCTGGTCTTTTTGTCATATTATCTTGTACCCGAAACTGATCTTAACATAGAACATGTTTTTTCTTGTTTTGTTTCTAGGAACCTGTAATAAAACCAGTTTGGAATACGTTTGCAAGTAGTGTAAGTGGCATATGGAAAGGGGTTGGGGCTGTATTTTCTCCGACTACCGCTGAAATGGAGCCGATTGAAATTGGAAAGAAGGAAGAGAACTTATATGATTGTTATACCCTTTCTCGTGTTGAATCTGTGCCTTCACAATCTGGAGGACTAACGTCTCAAATTACAAGGAAGATAAATTGGGTGACCTTAAACCCTTACGGTGAAGTGCCACTGAAAGTTGCAGGGAATAATAGAAGTAAAGAAAAGAAGAAGGATGTGGCTGTTTCAGGAATTCATGTTATGCCTGATTTTGGGTCTTTTAAGTTCGAAGCAAGTGATTTAATGGAAGAAGATCTCATGGGCAATGAAACTGGCCTTGTTTTCTTTGAGGTATGAGTTTCTCTGCCCTCCGTGCTCACTTCTACCATTGTGAAATATGGTTCTTAAATTTGTTATGTGGGGTACTAGAAATTTAGAATAGAGTTTGTGAATTGCACAAGTTATTGATTTTATTTCTCCTCATTTCAGAAGTTCTTCACGATTGGCATCTTCAAGTAACTGCAAATTTTGTTCTAGTTTCACTTTGGTGTGCATCAAAATCATGTATTTCGTCCTGTTGATTTGCAGGATGGATCTTACTCAAGGGGTCCAGTTGATATTCCAGTTGGTGAAGCTGATGATACTAAGTATTACCTTTCTCCAACTTACAAATTTGAGCAAGTGAGTTTGGAATGATTTTAGCTATATTCCTTACAGCAAGAATCTTGTTGTTGATTATCTTAATTGCTTTTCATGCTTAGTGTTTGGTCAAAGGTTGTCATAAAAGACTACGGATTGTTCATACAATAGAGTTTAACAATGGTGGTTCAGAAATACAAATAATGAGAGTTGCTGTTTATGAAGAAGAATGGGCCAATCCTGTCAATATTCAGGATTGCAGGTACTTAGTTCTAGTCCCTCTTGCTTCTTCGACTTTGATGCTTGATGTTCAGGGTTTAGGATTTAAGATTATGGGTACTTAAGTTTAACATCTCTTGCCCATTTCCTTCGTTTCTCATTTGATTTGGGATTAGCAGTATAATTATCATGATCATGTCTCATGTAGGCCTTAAACTCTTACTTTCACTTCATTAGGCAGGAAGATAGTTCATCATGCCCATCACTATTATTTATTTCCTCTTCATGTCGCTTTGTTAAGATATGATATAAAGTACTTGTGAACTTGTTTATTCATATAGTTAGGTTTTGTGCCAGAAATTTTTTCCCTGTTTATCTATTTTTCAGTTGAAATATGTTACATGTTAGTTTCTTGGTAGCATACTTTTGATAGGGAATTTGCTATGAGAAAAGGTGTCTTGGATTTGATATCACTGAAATCTACCACTCATGTCTTCTCATTTTGTGAGGACTAATTTCTTACCGGTTAAACCAGTGATATGGCGTTCAATTTAAAGCCATTTTCTCAGCGGAAACGAACTCAACCATCAGAATTGATAGGATCCTGGAAGGTCTTCGAGGTGAGTGCTACTCCAGTATCAATAGTTGGTGAGGAGATGGTGGCTGAGGACGGCAATGGCGCATCGTTCGTTTACCTTTGTACAGAAACCTTGAAGAAGAGAAGTTTGCCTGAGAGTGCAGTGTACTTCGGAGAGGAAGAGATGCTGGATATGCAGGATGTCACTGTGCTTTGGCTTCCAGGTGGTGTTACGGCTTATGTCGATGTTAACAAAGATGGTGTCCTTTGCATAGGAGTTGGCTGGTACTCAGATGAAGGAATCAACCTTGTTATGGAAAGGGATTATGGGGTTGACGGGACACTCAGGGAAGTACGGTCGAAAACTGAGGTAAAGAGAAGATGGCCTGATCCACCGACTGTGTAACTATTTCTAGCACAATCTATGCTGTTGTACATATTACTTGGACAATGTACATCTGATGGCAATCAGCAAAATCTATCACGAACGGATTCTTAAAAGTGACGAAGAAGATCAATAACATTCAGATGTATTTCAAGTTCAAGTCATTGTTATGAACGTATGTTTTGTAATTAACCAGCAGTTCTGAAAGAGAATTCTGGTTCTGCCCATTACAAGATAACAAGCTAAACATAAGCAGGATCTTATTCTTTCAAAATGCAGTAGCTTTTTGCCAAAACTTGGGAAGCATAAGCTTGAATCTGCGAAATCACTTTGTTTCATGTTCACTATAATAAGATCATGCTCACAACTCAAAAGACAGGGGTCTAGGAGTTCAAAACTATGAAACTTCAAAGACAAATGGATTCCAATCCACAAAACCAAGGTAGTCATGCCCATAAAATCTTACAAAGCCTCAGAAAGCATGAGAAAAAGGGAACCACACTGTCAAACAATCAAAACAAAAATTCTAAATCCAGACACAATGAAGTTACAAGATGTATTGTAGACATGATGGTGGCTCCTAAATAGGCTTGATCTTGAAGTGGAGAGAGATGAGGGAGAAGACAAAGCACTTTAAATCCTGCAATCACAGACCAAGAAGAATCATAATCAGTAAAGCAGAAGTGAATTCAGCAAAATCCTCTATTTGATCTGAGCTGCTCCTGTATAAGGAGCGAGATATTGTAATGTCGCCGAAGAATCATCGTTAACATTCTACGACTGCAATAATCAAACTGAAGTTTATACTTCTCCTAACTAATAAGCAAACAAGATAAATTGCAGGAGATCCTTACTTTTAGTTTGAAGTTCTCAAAAACCATACATACTATCAAAACCAAACTTCTCAGGTTCAATAATGTGTAGTTTCTTGAGCAAAAGAAAAAAGAAACTAACAAAAGCCACCATTAGCTTTACACAACCTATATTTCCAAGCAAAGCTCTCTAGTCATTAGGATCCCAATGGCAAGTTAACCACATAATTTCAATACAGTAAGTGCAGAGAAACAACAGACCTGAACAAGATAATAGAAAATGCGGAGTCCCTCAGGATCTTTGCTGCTCTGAACATCAACAAGTGATCCAATCTTTGAAGTAGTGAACGATATATGTTCATTACCCATTACAATCTCCAACTCCTGACGCCCAACTCTGTCAGGTTCTGGCCAGTTGTTATCATCTTCCTTCATAATCTACAAGAACCATATCAAAAGGACAAGATTTGAGAATTCAAAATAACCCTAATAGAGAGAACCTAGAAAAAGAAAAGTGGCTTATAACAAAAAACCTCGCTTTCAGAGATGATTCGGCGACACTCTTTGAGAACAGCAGGGGTTAGGAAGACCTCCTTGCGAATCATAGTATCGTTCTTGTAATTGGAGTTGTTGGCGTATCGGAGCTTACCGTCAGGTCTGAACTCGAACTCCAGAAACTCGTGTCCGAATTTTCCCTTGTGCCCGACGTAGTATCGGAGGTAAAACTCTGCACTGTCTTCATCTGTTGCCATGTCTCCCTCTCACCCTTGCCTGATGCTACACCAAATTTTCAGATTTCCCACCTCACTACCTCAGAAACAATGGGAGGATTAGGAAGAAGAAGAAGAGCAATAGATTCTCGCTAGGCTTCAACTAAAGATCATGACTTGAAGTCCAACAAGAATGGAACTTTCATCGTGGGCTGATTTATTGGGCTTTGACACACTTATTTCGTTAGGGTTTGTGAATATATAATTTAAAAATAATATGATTTATGATTATTTATATAATTTATTTATAAAAATAAATAAATTATAATCATAAAAATAATTTAATTTATGATTATTTATAAAATTTATGTATCCGAATCTTTTTAAAATAAATTATAATCATAAAATAATATAATTTATGATTATTTATATAATTTATGCAGTGTTCTGAAAACCGGACCGGTCATCGAACCGGTGACCTTACTAGTCACCGGTTTGACCGGTTTTGAACCGGTGTGACGTAATAACTATGTAATAATTATATTTAATTATATATAATATTAAAATATATAAAAAAATATATAAAAAATAAAAAACTAAAAAAAATTGTCTGACCGGTTGGACCGGTCAATTGACCGGTTTTGACCGGTTCAGACTGGTCCAATTGCATACCGGTTTTGAAAGATAAACCGGACCGGACCACCGACCGGTGGCCGGTTTTTCAAAACCATGAATTTATGTATCTGAATCATTGTTTAAAAGTTTTTTTTTTAAACGGAGTAATCCGCAGTGGCTACCCTTTGGATGTGTATTGGATAAGTCTCTAGATTGATGTAATATCCTACAAATTACGTCAATCAGGTACTCCACACTAAACAAGTCCTGTACAATAGGCTTAATCGAGAAAACGTAGATAGGGAGAATCGAAAACATAGTTATTTAATTTGTTTATTACTTTATGGAAAAATCAAATGTAGGTGGTCGTGGTCTTACATCCACACTCGATGTGCCCTAGTTGTCAAGGTAAGAATAAGATAAATCATCATATCAAATTCTAATGCCACCAATTAAAAACGTTTTTTAAAATAAACCGAAAGTTAATTTGGTATGATAAGAGGCTTAAAGATTTAATCGATACGAGACCGTCATAAAATTAATTAAAGATTGTCAAGCGAGAGAAAATCTTAGAGCGAAAAAAGCTGACAGAGTTAGTTTCAAAGAAGCAGACTGCATATTCTCGTGTGTTCTCGAGCTTAGCTTTGAACGTATTCTTGGCTCCGGTATGGAATCTCTCGACTCAGAGGGACACCTATTCAAAAAAGGGCTCACACGTAAAATAGAGGACGACCCTACCCACCCCAAACCGTCATATAGTGAGGCAGTGTCAGGGGAAGCGATGGAGAATGTAGCAACTACGACAATAGCATGGTCGGAAGAGGAACCAGTTGCGGTCGAAGAAGGCGATATCATGCCAACCATCGGGGAGCTAGGGGGAAGCATCACGTTATCACAAAA
>JAOSBL010000004.1:670283-681365 GCA_027568915.1 Erythroxylum roraimae | reverse complement strand
TATGTATATACATATACATATGATATGTATATGTATATGTATATGTATACATATATATATATATGTTTTCTCTTTCTAGTAGAAGTAGTTAAGCTTGGGTTAATTTGAGTCTTATGGGAAATTGAGTGATAAACACTATTGTATACTCTTATTGATTATAGTGAAATATTCAGTCGTCTTCAAACTAGACGTAGGCATTACCGAACCAGTATAAAAATCTTGGTATTCCTGTTGCTGTTTTATTTTTCACTCCGAATTTATTAATGTTTTCGTACAACAAGTGATATCAGAGCTCCAGTTTTTTCGACTGGGGTGTTGTAGGAGTGAAAATCTGTTGGAGCTACAGTGACGGTGAATAGTGTCGGTGCTACAGTCCCCGTAAACAGTGCTAGTGCTACAGTCTCCATCAACAGTGCTGGTGCTACAGTGTTGTGAATAGTATCGGAACTACAGTTTATGTGAACAGTGATTACAAATAGTATGTATTTGTGAATAGTGACGAGTAGATGGCTGGAGATAATGATGAACTCGTTAAGAGGAAGTCGATATCATCATCGTCTATACCTACATCCAATAGACATCCAATCGTTACTATAAGGTTAGAGGTTGATAAATTTAATGGCTCTAATAATTTTGGTACGTGGCAGCGTGAAGTTATGGATGTATTGTATCAACAAGAGTTGGATATGGTTCTGGAAGATAAACCTGAAGATATAGATGACAACCAGCGGACGCGAATTAATCCCATGCTTGTGCCTCTATTCGATCATTTCTTGATAAGAAGCTGAAACATACTTATATGAAGGAAACTTCTGCTAAGGAGTTATGGACGAAATTGGAGGAAAAGTTTTTGACCAAGAGCGCAGGAAATCAGCTTTTCTTGAAGAAGCGACTCTTCCGATTTCAGTATCGTCTAGGTATTTCTATGCACAAACACCTAAATGATTGTAATAAAATACTTGTTAATTTAGCAAACCTTGAGGTGAAAATTCCTGATGAGGATAAGGCACTATGTTTGATAAATTTATTGCCTGATGATTATGATCATTTGACAACTACTTTGTTGTATGAAAAATTCGAGGTGAAACTTGATGAAGTTTTTGAGGCATTAGTGAATCATGAGTGTCGTAAGAAGGAACTGAAGACTCATAATTCACAAACTGAGGCACTCACTGCAAGGGGACGAACAGAGGAAAGAAAACATGAAAAGCGGGAAAAATCTCGTTCAAAGTCACGAGGGAAGTTTTCTGCTAAAGATAAATGTGCCTTTTGTCGCCAAAAGGGTTATTGAAAGAAAGACTGCCCCAAATTGAAGAACAAAGAGAAGGAGAAAGTGGGTTTTGTAGTAAATGTTGCAAAATCTGGAGATGATGATTTCAAGTTTGCTTTAACTAGTTCATCTATTGATGATCACTACAAGAAGTGAGTTTTGGATTCAGGTTGCACTTATCATATGTGTCCCATTTGGGAATGATTCTCTAGCTTTCAGGAGTTGGATGGTGGAGTTGTTTTGATGGGAAATAACAATGCCTGCAAAACACAAGGTCAAGCCCAGCTGCACCAAGCCACCATTTCTGACTCAACAATCATCGAAAGCAAGCTTCAATTTCTGACTTTGAGAAGCTAAGATTTCTGACTTTGAGAAGCTACCATTTCTGACTTTGAGACAATACTCAACAATCTCCACCTTGGCTCAAATCCTCGAAGTGAAATTCCCAATGGTCGTCTCCCAATCCCCTACGGGGCAATCAACAAATTTTACAAATGTCAATCAAGTTTAAGCAATGCTTAAACTTGAGTAACGAAACTGGTTTTGTCAACATAAAGGCAAGATTGGTCTATGTCAAGAGCAGTATTTAAAGAAGGTACTACAACGTTTCGGGATGAATAAAAATTCAAAACCGGTTAGTACACCTCTTGCTCCTCATTTCAAACTTAGTGCTTATATGTCTCCTAACACAAATGAGGAGAGTTATTACATGGCTCAGATTTCATATGCAAGTACTGTTAGTAGTTTAATGTATGCTATGGTGTGTATTACGCCTGATCTTTCACAAGCTGTTAGTATTGTCAGTAGATATATGCATAATCCAGGAAAAGGGCATTGGCAAGCTGTGAAATGGATTCTACGGTATATTTTGGGTATAGTGGATGTTGGTTTATCATTTCAACAAGATGAAGTTAATGGTAAATATGTTGTTTGATATGTAGATTCTGATTGTACAGGTGATTTGGACGAGCATAAGTCCACTACAGGTTTTGTATTCACTCTTACTAGAGGTCCAGTGAGTTGGAGATCAACTTTGCAATCTACAGTTGTTTTATCAACTACTAAGGCAGAATACATGGTATTAACAGAAGCTATTAAAGAAATCATCTGACTTCAAGGGTTGCTTGATGACTTAGGGGTCCACTAGGACCATGTGAATGTTCATTGCGACAATTAGAGCGCTATTTATTTAGCAAAGAATCAAGTTCATCATGCACGTACAAAACATATTGATGTGAGGTTCCATTTTGTTCGTGAGATTATTGATGAGGGAGATATTCTTCTTCAGAAGATTGGGGTCGCCGACAATCTTGCTGATATGTTGACAAAACCAGTTTCGTTACTCAAGTTGCTTAAACTTGATTGGCATTTGTAAAATTTGTTGATTGCCCCGTAAGGGATTGGGAGACGACCATTGGGAATTCCACTTCGAGGATTTGAGCCAAGGTAAAGATTGTCTAGTATTGTCTCAAAGTCAAAAAGGTAGCTTCTCAAAGTCAAAAATCTTAGCTTCTCAAAATCAGAAATTAAAGCTTACTTTCGATGATTGTTGAGTCAAAAATGATGGCTTGGTGTAGCTGGCCTTGACCTTCATCCATTAAATTCTCTATAAAAGAGAAGCAACAACAACGAAAGAGTATTGAGAGAAAAGAGCAGAAATTTTCGAGAGTTAGAGAAGAGTAGAAGATTTCTAGTGTGAGAGAGTAATTTCCAGAAGTGAGAGAGGGAGAGAGAATACCATTTTATCAAACACCATTTTATGTCATTTAACCTCCAACAATCATCATAAATGCTCCATTTGACATTACCCACAAACATTAAAATATAACTTACTTGCTTTAGCTATCAAATCTTCAAGCGCTATATATATATTCTCTTTCTAATAAAAGTGGGTGAGCTTGGGTTAATTTAGGTCTTATGGAAAATTGAGTGATAAACACTATTGTATGCTTTTATTGATTATAGTGAAATATTCAGTCGTCTCAAATTGGACGTAGGTATTACCGAACTAGTATAAAATCTTGGTATTCTTATTGCTGTTTTATTTTTCACTCCGAATTTATAACGTTTCTGCACAACACAAAAAACTACACATTATTGCAGGAGATCCTTGCTTTTAGTTTGAAGTTCTCAATAAACATACATACTATCAAAGCTAAACTTCTGAGGCCCAATAATGTGTAGTTTCTTGAGCAAAAGAAAAAAGAAAATAACAAAAGCCACCGTTAGGTTTACACAACCTATATTTCTAAGCAAAGCTCTCTAGTCATTAGGATCCCAATGGCAAGTTAACCACATAATTTCAATACAGTAAGTGCAGAGAAACAACAGACCTGAACAAGATAATAGAAAATGCCCACCAAATCCTCTATCCAGTTTTTATGGTGTCTTATTGTTTCCAGTGAATCTCAGCCATTCATTTATGCGGACCTCACATAAATAAACGTGAGATCCGCATAAATAAATGGCTGAGATTCACTGAACACAATAAGACACTATAAAATTGGACAGAAGAATTGAACTCTAGAAAATGCGGAGTCCCTCGGGATCTTTACTGCTCTGAACATCAACAAGTGATCCAATCTTTGAAGTAAGAACGATATATCTTCATTACCCATTACAATCTCCAGCTCCTGACGCGCAACTCTGTCAGGTTCTGGCCAGTTGTTATCATCTTCCTTCATAATCTACAAGAACCATATCAAAAGGACAAGATTTGAGAATTCAAAATAACCCTAATAGAGAGAAATTAGAAAAAGAAAAGTGGCTTATAACAAAAAAACCTCGCTTTCAGAGATGATTCGGCGACACTCTTTTAGAACAGCAGGAGTTAGGAAGACCTCCTTGCGAATCATAGTATCGTTCTTGTAATTGGAGTTGTTGGCGTATCGGCGCTTACCGTCAGGTCTGAACTCGAACTCCAGAAACTCGTGTCCGAATTTTCCCTTGTGTCCGACGTAGTATCGGAGGTAAAATTCTCCACTATCTTCATCTGTTGCCATGTCTCCCTCTCACCCTTGCCCGATGCTAACACCAAAATTTCAGATTTCCCACCTCACTGCCTCAGAAACAATGGAGGAAGGAGGATTGGGAAGAAGAACAGAGCATTAAATTCTCGGTAGGCTTCGACTAAAGATCATGACTTGAAGTCCAACAAGAATGGAACTTTCGTCGTGGGCTGTTTTATTGGGCTTTGACACACTTATTTCGTTAGGGTTTGTGAATATATGATTTAAAAATAATATAATTTATGGTTATTTATATAATTTATGTATCCGAATCATTGTTTAAAAGATTGGTTATTTATCTTGTTTATTACTTTATGAAAAAATCAAGTGTAGATGGTCAAGGAACAGATAAATGCTGTTCTAACCCTGTACCGATTCATTTCATCTATATATTTACGTGAGTCCTGTATAAATATATAAATGAGATAGATCGGAACAGAGTTAGAACAACATTTATGAACAAGTGATTTCATTTGAGACGGTCGCGGTCTTACATCCACACACGACGTGCCTTAGTTGTCAGGTTAAGAATAAGATAAAGCATCATATCATATTCTAATTGCACCAATTAAAAATGTGTTTAAAAATAAATCGAAAGTTAACTTGATATGAAAAGAAGTTTAAAATTTTAAAGATTTAACCGATATGAGACTGTCATAAAATTAGTTAAAGATTGAATAAAATTAAGGAATTAAAAAATAAATAAGTAATACTATTCTTACTTATCAAAATTTTTAAACTTTAATTTAAAAA
The DNA here is from genome assembly GCA_027568915.1 of Erythroxylum roraimae. NCBI lineage: Eukaryota > Viridiplantae > Streptophyta > Magnoliopsida > Malpighiales > Erythroxylaceae > Erythroxylum > Erythroxylum roraimae. The sequence goes on along the minus strand of JAOSBL010000004.1, from coordinate 676,334 downwards.
ATGAGATTATTAAATAAAAATTAATCGGTTTATTTTAATTGATAGTTAGTTATAAAAATTTACCAATTAATTAATAAATTTATTAATTTTTAGCAAAAAAGATAATTAAATTACATTAAATCGAAAAGTTAAAAGATGAATTAAAAAATTAATTAGTTCAAGATTTTTATTGTTAAATAGGAGAATTATGCTGAATTGCATATTAAATTATGTTAAAAATATTTGATTTGTATGAATGACTTAGGATGTTATATCAAAATATTAGAAAATGTTAATTTAAATTTATAAATTAAAGAATTAAATTAAAATCTATGTCCTTATATTTAGGTGTTTTAAAGCATAAAATATTTTTTAAAATTATTATATTTAAAAATAAAATATTTTATGTTAATGTATTTGAAATAATTTTCTATTTTAATTAACAATTATTTAAAATAATCTCTCATATTTATCGATATTATTTCGTGCCAATACAATATTAGGAAAAGACAAAGAATGAAGATTGAAGAGGCGTTTTTTGATAGTTAAAAAATAATACAAAATCACACAACTTCGAATGATACAACTTAACAAGCACTGCCTCTTCACTAGCCCGTTAATGCAACCACAAGCATCGATCCAAGCACCAAAAGACTCGTGGTGCCACTTAAAGAACCAGCGGCGGCTCCATTGTGACCTGGTTGTGAAGTTGTACCATTGGATTTGGCAGGTGTAGAACCAGACGGAGTGGTGGTGGCCGGAGTGCTGGGAGAGGTGCTTGGGGTGGTGCTGGCTGAGCCTACGTTGACCACCAGCTTCATGCCTCCGCTGCAGTGACCGGCGGTTGGACAAATGAAGTACATCGAACCAGCCTTGGACAAGGTTATTGTCGTGGCTCCGTCGGTGTATGTCTTGATCGCGTTGCTTGAGCTGCAGCTGTTGTAATCGCTCTGTGATACCTGCGACACTCCGTGGGTGCTGCCATCGTAGTTGAACACTGTATTTTATATAAGATATTTTAAAAAGTGAATATCTTTTGTATTAGCTGAATAAGAAAATTAATGTTATTATATAATTTTGTTAAACTTATTTCTTCTAAAAATTTTCAAATCTTGGCCTCGAGATTTGGAAAAGTCTAATAATATACAACCTTACCCTTAATTAACAGAGAAGTTGTTTCTAAAAATAAAAAGAATTTTAATAAAAAAATATATAGTAATTTTTGTAATTAATATTGAATTATTTAGTTGTCAAAAATACTTTTTACTGGTACCATAAATTTAATGAATATCAATATGATTTCAACGGGATCAGATCTTCTGTTCCGATTACGGTGTTCCTGTCATATTTCATTAAATTTTATCCACACATTTACGTAAACTTCGCATAAATATATGGATGAAATTTAACAAAACATACTTGAAACATAGTAATTAAATCAGAACATTTGACGTGGATGATATCACGGATTTTGATTCTGAGTGTTTAGCTTACCGAGAGTATCGCCAACACTGAATGTTTCGCCGGCGGCCCAAGTGGAATAATCTGTTCCGAAGTTGGTCCAACCTGAGCTTCCACCAACGGTGTGGTCAGCCGCATAGACAGCCGGAGCGGCCAGGACAAGAACTACAAGGACAGCAATTGCAGTAGCCATTTTGAGACAGGTGTTTGGAATTTCAGAGAAATGCAAAGTGGTTGTGAGGACAAATGTATATATGTTTATATAGACAAACTCATGGTCAATGAGAACTGGGATTTACATAATTGTAAGAGAAAAAGAAAATTGCTTGTTTTATCTTTTATGTTACTACCTAATTGTGTGTGCCTAAACTTTAAAGTAATGTAGCCGTTAATTGGTGGTTGAGATTAGATAATCATATCCTCGAATTTATAGGATTTTTTGAGTCTCCCAAAGTTAGGTAAAAGGTTGCTTCAGACCATCACATGTCTTCTCCTTAAAACTATCTTTTTTGCAAATGATTAATACCTAAATTGTTACGACTTATCCGACCAAAAAAAAAAAAAAATTGTTACGACTTACGACATACAATGCCTTCTCGGTTATGTTCTTGCCCTTCTACGTAAAGAAAGAGAGAATATTAGTTATACCTTAAGGTCGCTTATATAATGACATGATTTAAGTCAGCGATGTTGAATTTGAACACATACATTGAAACTGAAGTTATAAGCTGAAAGTGACACCTGCAAGCAAAGTCAGGGCAGTCGATAAAAGATTAATTACCTGATTGGTTGAGTTTTACGAAGGTAAATAAGTACTTTTTTTACCGCAAAAATTTTTTTTAAAAGAAAAATAAGTGTTTGATTGTAAAATAAAAAGGTACTTTTTTTAGTAGATATAGTTTTTTTGACAGTCAAAATACGACCTTTTAAAAAGCTTAATTTTGGAGTTTCTAAAACAAGTACTTTTTCAGATAGATTTTTCAGATAAATTGATTAGCTTATTTTTTAGTCCATTTTGTCCTTATATTTTGCACATGATTTTTACAATACTCACAAACTCATCTTCACGTTTATTTTGAGATTTATATAATATTATTTGACTTTTTTATATGTTTTAATATTTATTTTTATATTAGTTTTACTTATGTTATAATCTATATAAAAGATTTGGTTAGATATATTTTCATTTATGTTTCATATGGTTTAAAATTATATAATAATTAATATATTGTGCTTTGCAAATTGTTTAATATACTTTAAATAATATTTATATGCAAAAATAATTTTTATTACAAAATAAAATATAATTAAAATTAATAAAAATACTTTTTATTTTTATGTTGTCAAATAATCTATTATATGAAACTCTTTCAAAAAAACTGTTTTTTTATTGACAGCTAAACAGTAAACTGGTTTCTTAGAAAAACTCTTCTAAAAAAAACTCTACAGACAAAAGCATTATTGACAAAAACTTTACTGATATAAGCTCATCCAAACAGATACTGAATCGGTATTAGATCATTATAAATTGGTTTTAAACCGGTTATATTTTTTAATCATTAATTTTTAACATTACAATTAGTTTAGATTGAATTTAAATTTTAAAAATTAAAAAATTAAACTTAAAATTTAATTAATTTTAATGATATTAACTTTGGTTTGAATTAAATCGGATTTAATTAAATCGTCAACGTTAAACTGCCCCAGATGATAAGTTCCCCACATTTGTCAGTTTTAAACATTCAACAATGGATATGCCACCTAATAACATACAGATACAGATAGGAAGCATGATGAAGAGATTAGGTCGATATGATTCCACCATTTTCAAAGCTTCCCATAGTTGAAAATTGGTGTTAGTTATATATTATATCAAGAAGATGATTGTCACGTATGTGTCTGTTGACTTTTAATTCATGATCGACCAGTTTTGGTTGAGTTGTTGGAAACTTAAATTTATACTCAATTACACGTGTTTGTTTCTTATACTAAGATTCCAAACCAAAAACATTTTTAACACAACAAATCAAATTTTGATATTATAATTTCTCACTTTGTAGGAGCCTAAGGAAGGTTTATATTATATGCAGCTTTTTTTTTAATTTTTATAAAGACGGTGTTTTTATAACTTTAAAACTTAACTTTATGGTCACAAAGAAATAACTTTACCGGTTATTTTAAGGCTCACCTTTAATATTGATAATGTTAGTTTAGATTTAAATTATTTTATTCAAAATTAATAGATTAAAATAACATTATGTTTTGAGATAAAGAAAATTTATTTTAATTTTTAAAAATAAAGCACAAATATTTACAGATAACAATACCTAGTAGAAACTATTGACACGCAAGGTCTGAGCAGGTTCAATCATTTTTATGAATATCATGCCAGACTTGGTATCAGATTAGGTTCTAGTAAGATATTGTATCAGTACCGGTTAATACCGGGTACTGTTCCGGATAATTTTTTAAATTTATGAAATAATCTTTGAATTTTTTAAAAATTACAAAATAGTCAATTATCATATTGTACAGTTGTACTGTATATTTTTAACCATGTCTCCAAAAATCATAATAATAAATAATAAAAACAATTTTAATTTATTTTATAAAATTAATTTAATATTTATTAATAAATATAATTACATTTCAAATAAAGTTTGATTTAATAATTAAAAATATATATAATAAATATTACTTTATAAATAAAAAATAAAAAATTATTTATTTTAAAAAATAAAATATTTTTATTAATATTTAATTAATAAATATTATATAAAAATTAAAATAAATTAAATTAAAATTTTATTTTTTAGGTTTTATTTAATTTATAATTATTATTAATAATAAAAATATTTATTTTATTTTAAAAACAAAATTACAAATTCACAATAATTATAAAATTGAACTAAGTAACATAACTAATCAAAAAAACTTTGAAAAAAAAGAGAGAAGGAGAGGCAGGAGGGAGGGAGGGAGGAAGAGTTTAAATTTTTTTGCAAAAAAGTCTATTATATTTTAAAATTTCTAGTATCGGCCGGTATTTTAAATACCGACCATATTTTTTAAAATTTTCGGTACTAGTCGGTATTTTGAATACTGGCTGGTACCGACTGGTATTTAAACCTACGACAACTAACCCTTCGTTTTGTACCAGTTTTGGTTCAGTACCGTCCGGCATGAAACGATATCCTAAATCATGAGTTCAGTAGTACGCAGTTCTACCCCTAATTAGTATAAAGAATATTTCTAAAAAAGTATACCCTAATTTTTGACTCTATACACGTTTGAAAACTTATAATCCCATTTCTATATTCTAGTCATTCTTTTATAATTGCATTGTAGGTCAAATTTTGTGATTACTTATTTGAATTAGATTTTGTCAATATATGATTAATTAAAAATAAATGTTATTTAAGTTATTCAATGTGTTGTCCTTAATATTATAAAATAATATAAATAAATAAAATTGAAGTTTAACCTTTAACTCTTTCATATTTAATAAAAGTCAACGCAAGTCGTACCCAGTACGTAAGATTCCTCGCTTTGCGAAATATGGGAGAGTCATGATGTACGCAGCCTTTCTTTTATATTTTTATAAAGAGAATATTTCTATGACTTAAACTTATGATCTTATGATTATAAAGGAGTAACTTTCCCGATTGCTTCAAGACTCATCATATATTTTAAATTTAATGAGAACATATTATTATTATTATTATTATATTTTATTCACTATTTATATAAGTATTAAATAATTATTATTTTTATATAATATTTGGAAGAATATATATATATATATATAATTTATCAAATATTTTATTAAGATATGCTTGCAAATAATGAGTAAAATTAGACTTGTCGATCACGGTATAAAACTTAAGTTATTATTTAAAATTGATAGTAAGTAATTACGACATTGAAAACTATAAAATGAAGTTACAGTTCTCTTTTTGCTGTAACGTATGGTTAATGTATGAAAACTACAAGTAATGATTTCTTAAAGATAATAGATTAGCTTAAAAGTCTTTTGATTGTGTTAAAGTGAAAGATATAATGATTTCTTAAGTTGTGACTTTCAGTAGGATACGTAAGGATGTCAAAAAGGACAGGTTGTTTATGGCTCGAGTTGATCAGGGTACGAGCTGACCATGAGTTCTGACTTCTTGTAGGATATGTAGGGATGTCAAAAAGGGCCGGTCGATTTTGGCCCAGGTTGACAAGATTACAGACTAATCATAGTCGGTTCAACCATTATTTCAAAAACAACATCAGTTTTGACATTTTTTAAAAATATATATATAATAAGTTGGGCCACAAGTAGAGTCACTGGCCAGACCATCTCGTTTTTAACGTTTTTCTTTGAAAAAAATATAGTGAGTTGGGCCACGGGTCAAGCCACTGGCTGGACCATCTCATTTTAGACGTTTTTTTATAAATATTGGTCGGGTCAGCCATATTGGGCCCGGATTCGGTCATAACGACTTGTGGCCGATCGATCCATCCATCTAAGATGTTAAGCCCAAGCCTGATTCATGCATTCCATAGCCCATTAGCCGGAGGAGACCTTCCATGCAGAAGCAGGAGTCTACGTGAAGACCTAACCCTAGC
>JAOSBL010000004.1:641724-661256 GCA_027568915.1 Erythroxylum roraimae | reverse complement strand
GGTTTAAATTTATGTACTTTTTATTTCAAATTTATTTTTTGTTCTTAATATATTTTATTAATGAATTTATAACACTTATAAATAAGAATTATAAATAAATATTAAAACTAAATTTAATATTATATTCAATATTAGTCTCGTTTTAAATGTCTCAATGATATTTTTGTAATGATATATTTTGTGTAAAGTAATAAATATGTTAAATTTAATTATTTAGTAATTTATGTAAATAAATCAATTTGTGAAAAGGACATAAAAGAAAAAAGTTAAAAAGTAAAGAGATAAAGTTGTCTTTTTTGTACTTTTGGTGTAATGGACAGTATTGTTGTTCATTACACCATTTTAGTGTGTACTTTTGGTGCCTTGGTTTGAGTGAATTTTTTGCACGTGTTTTGGTGCCTTGGTTGGAGATGGCCTAATATCCCCTGTAACCAGCCAGTTCTGCGTGATTGTAACTTATAAATGTTAGTGAATATATAAAATTAATTAAGTTGGCCTCACATAATAGCTTAAGCTATTGTGGTGAAATGGTCACTTAATATAGTATCAGAGCAGGTTGCTCTTATGTTAGTCGTTAACACCTCGAAATGATAGATTATGTCACGTGTTAGCCCTACATATGAGGGGGGTGTGTTGAAATATAAAAAGTGGGAGTTTGCCACACATTGAAAAAATAGAGGAAAGAAAACTAACATATAAGTCTAGTGAGCTACTCCACGTATCACCGGTTGGTTTTAAGATGGAAACTCACTTAAACTTATATGTGGTATAACTTTCCTTCTTGTATAGACCCCTAGGTTCATTATAAATTCTAACATGGCAAATAGGGCAATTCTGAGGTCAGTTACGGAGAGTAGTGATCATAGACGCAAAGTGAAGACAGTAAAGAACAGATTGATCAAGCTACAATGGAGGCAGAGAAAGTACCAGAAAGCTCATATGGTTTTACCAGTGCAATGACACTAGCTGAGTTGGGTAATCCTCAGGTGCCTCAACGTTACGTTCTTCCCCTATCAGAACGTCCAAACGCTACTCTTCACCACTCCATAAACCTTCCCATCGTAGACCTTTCTTCTCTGAAACACCCTTCTAGTTCTTCACCAAGATCAGAAACTATAAATGAGATACAAAGAGCTTGCAAGGAATTTGGATTCTTTCAGGTATGATATGCATGGCATCTGCATATCGTAATGCGTGTACCTATTAGATACCAAATAATAGAAACGTATTATATTATATCTTAACCTAGTTTTTAGATACAAGATATAGATATATACCATCATCAATTTGCATGAAACATAACGCTTTGTTTTTTTTCACCAAATGTATAAGTTTACTACTTCGCTAAGAACTTACATTATGATCAGGTGATTAATCATGGAATTCTTCAGTGCACAATGAGGGATGCTATGGAGGCTGCAACTGACTTCTTCGACTTACCTGTCGAAGAGAAAATGATTCTAATGTCAGAGAATGTTCATGATCCTGTCAGGTATGGCACTAGCTTAAATCATGCAACGGATAAAGTTCATTTCTGGAGAGACTTCATCAAACATTACTCTCATCCCATCTCAAAATGGATCCACCTTTGGCCTTCACATCCTGCAAGTTACAAGTAAGTTAACTCTATATATACAAAACCAATGCACGTAAAAGATAACACAACTTCTAAATTTGTAATGTATAGTATATAGGGTCGTGTTCTATTATCACTTTTCTCCAATCATAAGTAACATCTTCCCTACCGTGTTTCTGACACAGAGAGAAGATGGGTAAGTATGCGACCGAAGTGGAAAATCTACAGAAAACACTAATGGGACTTGTTCTACAAAGCTTAGGTCTGAACTCAAACTACTTGGTAGATGACATAGACAACGGCTCACAAGTCATGACTGTGAACTGCTATCCTGCATGTCCCGAACCAGAGCTCACATTGGGAATACCAGCACACTCAGACTATGGATTATTGACCATCTTACATCAGAGCTGTTCCGGGCTACAGCTCCTGGACTCCAACGAGAATTGGGTACCAGTTCCACTTGTTGAAGGGGCTCTACTAGTTCTGTTGGGAGATCAGATAGAAGTCATGAGCAATGGCCATTATAAGAGTGTCCTTCACAGAGTGATTGTTAGTTCTGAGACGAAGCGACTGTCCATAGCAAGTCTTCACAGCCTAGCTTTAAACAACAAAATGGCGCCAGCACCAGAACTTCTCAATGAACAAAACCCTGCAGGCTATAAAGAGTTCAGTTTCAGGGACTTTCTTGATTTTATATCGACCAGAGATGCTTCAAGGGGAAGGTTCATCGACACATTGAAGAAAGACCGTGAAAAGATGGAACCTGGGTCGTCAGGATCCTCGAAAACCTTCAGGTTTCAATAAATTAATCATGGTAAATTTTCCTCTAGTTCTTATGTTTGTTCAAAGATTACTGTACGTGAGTAGTACTACGTATTGTGGATGATTTGTTTGTGACACCGTCCGTTGAGTCAGTAATCTCCAAACTTGCATTAAGCATCATGGAAATCGAAGTTAATTTATCAAGATTTGATTCTGCCCGTCGGATTGGCATACTTTGATGAAATAGTTTTACCAGGGCAAAAGCTAGATTAATAGATCTTCTGTTTAATATTACGGTGTTTTATTGTATCCAATAAATCTTAGCTATTTATTTATATGGGTCTTATATGAGACCCGCATGAATCCCGCAAAATTAATGACTAAAATTTCATGAGATAAAATAAAACAGAGTAATATTGGACAGAAAATCTTTACGCGATAAACACAATTAATCATCGTACGCGAGAATCATCTGAAAATGGCTGGCGTGAACTCGGCTTCCACTAATTAATCATATACAACCGATTACATAACAACCAACGGCAATTCACAGAATCATCTGAAGACGAAAGTAAATTTAACTTACAGATACTTCGATACAACACTCCACTACAGTCGCTTGTACATCACGCGCCTTGATCTCCGTTTCTCCCCTTGTCGGCGCTACGACAGTCTACTGGAGTAATCGATTTCTCAGTTGATAAAGGGAATTTTGTGCAGAGAAGCTTATGTTCTTCTTCGGATAGTAATCTAACGGTTGATATTCACCGGGCCAATCGAACGGATCTCATCAACGGACCATATTCATTACAACTTGATATCAGATTTAATTTTACTAAAAATCTGGGTAAAGTCGGATCGATTCACTTGCACATATTATCATAGCTGGTACGGTAGAGCCTACTGTAGCGTAGCACTACTCTGGACTTATCCGATTCTCGTTCTCAGAAGACCGGAGAACCACAGAACTGTCATGCCACGTGTCAGGATTCTGATCACTGCACGCTACACATGGGATCACAAGGACACTTGTTTGGGACAGAAAAGTATCTAACCCCCTGGAAATTAACCCGTGGCCTTGTTAGCACGTAAGAAGCATCACCGTGAAAAGATTAAAAATTAAGGTCATGCGAAATATTTAGTTTTAATGTCGATTCTGAGCTCCAAATGATCACTAAACTTCTGGGACCTTTATAAAACGTTCTCCTTGAGATACGGGCTAAGTCTTTCTATAATTTTCTCAATACATAAAATTTTCTTAACGGATCAGAGATTCCTTATGCTTACGATTGATACGAGCAATTGCAAGAAATCTTAACTTATATATATAGGTTTCATATCGGGTTTTTTCATCACAAGGTTGATATGGACCAGGTCTATATTAATTGAGATCCATTTTTTACCCAAACTTTGACCTATTAATATAGATCATTTATTGGGCCACTTTATTATCTTTATCTAGATCAAATTACGTAACTTAACCAATAATTTATTTAAAACTAATAAATATAATTAATAGTTGTCCAATTTAAAAAAAAAAAGACAAAATTGTCAGACATTAATAACAATATAAAATTTTCAAGGACTCAAATCAAAGTGGATTATTATGTAAAAATCAACATTATAGAACATCCCTCTTGTTAATTTATCTTAGAAGGAGGAAATTAATGGACTAAATATCCAAAGTTTAATCTCTATTATCTAGATATGTTCAAGTTCAATAGTGAGTATATACACCAGAAATATGTATCTTCTCAACTCTTCTGCAACAATGACCTGTAAACCTAGAGCAGGCTGCATAGGGTAAAAAACAAGTCATTTCGTGTAAGGAACAATTCTTTATCTTTATATATATATAGCGAGCTTAGTGGAGTATGACCATGCAGCTTGGTGGAAGTTCTTTGAGCGGGCCTATAACTTACCTGACATGCACGCCATCAGTAGAGAGAAAAGAGCATAGAGCACGGAGACACTGGACAAGGGACAACATCAGAAAAGCTTCAAGTGTTTTTGCCCTTTGACGAGGAATGGATACTGACTAATCATACTATTGTTTCAAGAAAAGAACAACCCAGAGCCATTGACAAGAACTCAAAACCAACAGAGGGGAAAATAAAAGAGTGAGAAAATCGAAGAGCTCTACTCTTTATATGGACATGGAAGGGCTAAGAGACGACCATATCTACCACCTGCGAGGACAGAAACATGGTAGATTAGAAGAGGGTAACTTTGTTTGTTTGTTTTACATTAATTTACAGGGAAAAGAAGTTCTAAAACTTGAAGGTATTTTCGTATGATGCTCTCTCGCACGTGCACTTGGTGACAAACTTTCGAAAGATATTTCTGATTTTCTGGTGTAATTAAAGAGGAAGATGAGGTGATATTAAATCAGTATCTTGGATTCTCTAAGACTGACGTTTTTGTTTGATGCATTTATTTAAAGTTTGATACAATATATAAACTATAGAATAATTTGGAGAAATTGAATATTACTTTATTCATGAATTACTTCTGTTTATATACATGTATATTAGTATATTTGAATACAAAACAATATCTTATCTAATCTCCTATCTTATCTAATCTTCTATGTATATCTGATGATGATTTTTTTGTATTTTGAACTTATGCTGTAATCTTCATTTGGATTGGACTTGGGCTGATGGGCTTGCGGGTTGACCTATCCGTATTACAATATGCAACTTTTTACTCTGACTTCTGGCCAGCTATGAAGGGAAGGAGCATATGTTACGTGATAGTGCATAAGCCTCTGGCCTTTTTTGTTGTAAAGTCCAATGTTGAGGAAAGAAGAAGAAGAAGAAGACAAGCAAGTTGATGGAGAGAAGAAGAACATGGAAAAAGAAAACAAAAAAGGGAAAGGCGTAAGACGTAAGATCCAGCAGGTTGGTTCAATGCATTGAGAAGAAAAAGAAAGCGTAAGGTACTGAGCAAGTTGAGCACCAACTAGTACGCCAACTGGTACGTAATACTGAGTTAAGTAATGTATTATTATTATTATTATTATACGTAGGACTAGGAGCAGGAGGAGGTTGAGCAAGTTGAGCTGAGTTTCGCACATGGGGCGGCTGCGGCGGCGCGCAGCGTTGTTAGTGAGTTGTACCCAGACAACATTTCGAGAGCTGGCAACTTCTTTATTAAGGAAATGGGAGAAATATCTGTGTTGTTCTGTTCCTTTCAGATTCCCGTTTCTTCGGTTTGTATGTCACCGTTCTCTTAAATTGCCTGTTTCGGTACGTGAGCATCACTTGCGTATTTTACTAAAATGTACGTGTACTTTGTAGGGTCAATGCAACGGCGACGTATGAGTGCATTAATTGTGTAGAATGATTATATAAATAGGCGACTTGCCCGGACCTTATCCCCAAGCCCGCCGTCTAAAATGATGTCGTTTTAAGCAACAATTACATTATTCGAGCCTTATGGGCCAATCTCCCAAGCTTTGATCACAATCTTAAATTAGATAAAATTAAAATTAATTCATTAATTTTGTATCATCTTAAGTTTAACTATTGTTGTTAATTTAAGTTTTTATTTTATTTTAATTTAATTTATCCTTATAAAATGATATGTTTTGATTATAAAATTCTCAAATTTAAAAAGCACGTAATTATAAAAATAAATAATTTTAAATAAAGAATCTCACAATAAAATGTGAAATTACAATTAAATTACACATTAACATCCATTGTTATATCTAAAATATAACAAGTTATATTAGAACTTACTAATAAATATTATATTTAAATCAAATTCGAATAGCCTAAATATTGAATTCAAATATAATAACTTTTATTCTAAATTCAAGTCCAAAAATAGACATAATTAATTCAATGATTTAGCCTCTATTTGGTTAGGCTTATACCAGTAGAGCTTTTGTTAGTATAATTTTTTTTTTAGATCTTTTCTGAGAAGAACTTTTTAAGAAGCCAATTGACTGTTTGGATGTCATTTAGAAAAAAGTTTTATACAATAGACTGTTTAGCAACATAAAAATAAAAGTATTTTTAATTTTAACTATATTTTATTTTGTAATATAATTTTTAATTCATATAAATATTATTTAAAGTATATTAAACAATATGGAAATCACAATATATTAATTATTATATAACTTAAATCATATGAAATATAAATAAAAATATATCTAATCAAAATTTTTATATGGATTATAACATAAGTAAAACTAATATCAAAAATAAATATTAAAACATATAAAAAAGCCAAATAATATTTTATAAATCTTAAAATAAATATTCAAGTTGAATAAATAGTTAAATATATAATAAACGTGAAGATGAGTTTGTGGGAATTATGTGTAAAACATAAGGACAAAAGGGACTAAAAAATAAACTCATTAATTGATCTGAAAAACCTACAAAAAAAAGCACTTCTTTAGAAGCTCCAAATTTGAGCTTCTTAAAAAGTTGTGTTTTGGCTGCCAAAAAAGCCATATCTATTAAAGAAGTGCTTTTTTATTTTACAGCTAAACACTCATTTTTTTTAAAAAGGCTTTTATGGTGGAGAAAAGTACTTATTGACCTCCCAAAAAGCTTATCCAAATAGACACTTAATTCAATTTTCAAAATTTTATTAATTTTAAAATATTTAATTTAATTTGAATATTGAAGACTAAATTCAAATTTAAATTCAATCTACAACAACAACAACAACGACAACATCAACAATAATTCATTAGAAATCTTGCGGACACGCTTGGTCTAAAAAGGTTCAATATTACACAACTTAAATCATATTTCCTTACCTCTACTCACTTTTACAATTAGTAATATTTTAAAGTAAACAAAAAATAATAGAAAGAAAACTTGGAATTAAATGTGAAATAATCCATAAAAATTTCAGTAATTAATCCTTTTTATATTTAAATCTCTCTATTGATTCGAGGATCTTCAACTTTATAAGGGCCCGAAGTGATTCTCACCGCCAAGACCACTCAAAACCAGTGACTCTAACGTGTCCTCCTTGATCACTCACAAGACGTTAATCCAACGGCTGGAGATTTTTAGCTTTAATTTTGAGGCATAATTTATATTCGTTTTGGTCGTCGTTTTATCGTTTACTTCTTCATTTCCTACATCATTTGCGGTTCGTTATCTCTCTTCTCGCGTTGCGCGAAAATTTGGGGGATTTACCGGTCCTAAATCGCCGGAGAGAGATCGCACTCCGGCACCGACACGAAGTACCACAATATTACTACTATGACTACCGAATAGTAAGTTTTCGATTCCTGTTAACCGCTTTGAATAAGATTTATTCGTTATATGTGTATATAGTTTTGATGCTCATACAGTAGCTAGGGTTTTGTTCGCCAAGTTACGAGGTCGTGGCGATGAATCTGGTACTTAATAACCTGATTTGGTTCGTAAACCATAGAATTACGAGTTATCTTCTAGATCCGTTTGATCGATTTTAGATCCATTATAATTCATTTATTCCTAGTCGCATTTATTGCCTAATTATAATCGCCTATCGTGGAAAACTGGTCATGGTCAACTGGTGACACCGATTTATTCACGATCTATCGTTTCTCGAGCTATGGATTTCATTTTATCTGGGATTTTGACAATTACTGTAATAAAAAAGGCTGAGGGTGACGAGGTCAGAAGGAAATCGACTGTTAGAGAGAAAAATGTGTTGTTGGATGGCTGATATTTCATATTTTCTACTTTCTGTTTTGATTATCCCTTGGCTGCATGTTTTTTGTTTGGTTATACTTCAAAGTTCAGAGTATAATGTGCGTATTGATTGATTTATGGTTGCTTTATTTTGCAGTGACTATTTGTTCAAGCTTCTTCTGATTGGAGATTCTGGTGTTGGCAAGTCCTGCCTGCTTCTCAGATTTGCTGTATGATCCTAGCATTCATTGTTATTGAGTGATTTTCTAAGTTAGAAAGTGGATTACGAGTGAAAGGTCCATAAGCATCCTTGTTGGTAGTTAGCTGCATGAGAATATATTAGCGTGATATTTATTGATGATCATTGCTTTTCAGTGATTGACTTTAGTGAACTGGTGATCCCTTATTGACTACTATTATTGGTAATCATTTTCAGTAATGTATTTCAAATTCTATTACAGGATTTTGCTACCCAATAACACCTATCTTATCCGAAAACAAATTGACTAGTCTGTAACTCTTTAATGCCAGTAAACAAATATGAAATATTTGGTTGAAATTTCTGAAAATTTCTATTACAAAGCATAAGCAGTGCCCTATATGACTGATAAAATCAGTGCTGGTGCTTAGCTATGGTGTTCATAATTTTTGGTGAACAAGTAAAGGAATAGCTTGGTCGCTATCAACTATATTTGAACATAGTCTCTATACTTTGTTTACTTAGACAACGCATTTTAAGTTTTTTTTTTCAACAAACTGAAGCTTCAAGGTCTTATTCATTATTGCAAATCTTATATAACTAGGTTGTATCTTGCTCCCTAAACTTTAATGTTTTCTAAAAATTAATATTCATTCAAGGCACATTTGGTGCTAGGTATGTGTGACTGTTTAGAGAGCAGCAACTGCTCACAAGGAAATTGAATGACACCTTTAAATAGTTTTAAAGATGTGATGAGGTATGCGTGCACATGTTTACTTGTCTGCAGACTCTCCTGCTAATTTTTATTCTCAATTCTTGACTAATTATTGTCTTTAATGCAGGATGACTCATATATAGATAGTTACATAAGCACGATAGGTGTTGACTTTGTAAGTAATCAATTGTGGTTCCCTTTCTAGAAATTGTGCTTTCCTATTGTTTTCCCAGCATTTGTTCCCAGTTTTATATTGTGTTATTTCTTATTTCTTTATTTTCTCTTTTTGGTAGAAAATACGTACTGTGGAGCAAGATGGAAAGACCATTAAACTTCAAATTGTATGGATTCTATACCTTCTTTTCGAGAATGTGCAGTTTAGTTGCCACAATATCTTTGTCTCAACCATCTTGAATCAGTTCTTAACTTCCATTTTGGTTTCTTTGCAGTGGGACACTGCTGGGCAAGAACGGTTTAGGACAATCACCAGTAGCTACTATCGTGGAGCACACGGTATCATAGTAAGTGATGTAATATTCTTCTGATTTCTGTTTATAATTACCCATTGTATCGGCTATCTTGATAACGTATCCCTTTCTGTTGTAGATTGTTTACGACGTGACAGACCAAGAAAGTTTCAATAATGTCAAGCAATGGCTGAGTGAAATTGATCGTTATGCTAGTGAAAATGTCAACAAACTTTTGGTTGGTAACAAGTCTGATCTCACTGCAAATAAAGTTGTATCATATGAAGCAGGAAAGGTATAGTCCTAATTGCATAACTATTTGCTGCAAGTGCGACGTTGGTGGAAAAGTTTCCTGCTCTCATAGTTGTTATCCTTGTTTTCCCTTTTAGGCATTTGCAGATGAAATAGGCATTCCTTTCTTGGAAACTAGTGCTAAAGACGCTACCAATGTAGAACAAGCTTTCATGGCTATGGCCTCTGCGATCAAGGATAGGTACGATTATTTCTTATATTGACAGGGAAGTTTTTCTATTTTTTAGAATTTTTTTATATTCTAAAGAAATCTATTAAAATATAAGAAATCAAATTCGATACGGATATATGCAAAAATTCTTCTATTTGGAAAAGTGTCTCTCTTAGTTGTTTTTCTTTGTTCGTAGAGAAAACAAATTTTGGGAATTGCATATTGATTTTTATTATATGAAAAAATAGAATCTATTTAGTTAAAAGATATTATAATTAGGGTATATAGTTATAATAATATATATTTTGAAGTTGAATTAGAATAATAAATAACATATAATTCTTTGATATACATTCAAATCCATTTAATGCGCCAGATGCATCATAATAACATTAAAAAAAAAAGGTTCGCAATAGTAAGAAAGTTGGTATTGTTCACAAATCTCTCTCTTTCTGAAGATTTTCCTATTGATGCAGAATGGCGAGTCAGCCATCGTTGAACAGTGCGAGACCTCCGACGGTCCAAATCAAAGGACAGCCTGTGGCACAGAAGAGTGGATGCTGCTCTTCTTAAGACAAAGTGGGTAGAAAGTGGGTGAGTACGCTATGTGGCTTGTGTGTTAGTAATTTATTTGAAAGAAAACCAATCCAATCTTATCCTTCTATCTGCCATATTTCATTTCAATTTGAAGAACTTGGGGATTGTACAAAGTGGCGAATGGTTATGTACGATTAGCAAGCATTCTTTTAAATGAACTTAAACAACTTATTTTGTTTTTCTTAATTAGCATTTTTCGGAGATAACGTTAAGCTCCCCCGGGCACGTATTTGGGCAAACCCACCCTGGTCTGGCTATAAATGATATAAAATTGTTATTTACAGGAATTAAACTACCTATGCTACACAAAACACTAACACATAAGGATGGCAATTCGGTGTTCGGACTCATCCTAAAGCCTGATTAGATTGAAAGTTTGGTTGGACTTATTTATATTCTTACTTATCATTTAAGTATTTAAAAGTTCGCATTCGCATACCAAAAAAGAAAAAGGGCAGTGCAAAGCAAGAGAAAGGAAGGAGCTTAATACGCGAATCGATGCAGCACATGGGGTTTATCTTATATTCGATAACAGAATCGATCAAAGGCAGAGACAATTTCTAGTTATCGTTAATCCGTTTCATATGCCCCAAACTATCAGATGAAACCATGGAGACATGGAAACCCACTGAATATACATTTTGAAACATAAAAATTAAAGTAAGACGCAGGGAATCAAATTTATTGAAATCAGATTTTTTCCCCGTCCAGGATTAAAGGAAAAGGATCCAAAACCACAAGAGCAGAGAGGGAGTAAGTAAGAAAGGGGCTGGATGAGGGGTTTTGGTGAATGAATCTCACTTTGCACCCAAAGTTGGGAACTGACCAGGATCTTCAATGGAAGGGGCTGACACATTGCTTGCTGTATCTCTGCCTCCAAAGCCTCGACCACCACTTCCGCGCCCTCGACTGCGCCCTCGGCCGCCTGGGCTATAATATCTTTCCCCTTCAACTGGCTTCAAAAATTCATTAATGCTGAAAGACTGAAGTCCATAAAGATACAAAATCAGGATTCAACCATCAAAGGAAACAAACTCTTCCGTGGATAATCAGTCAAATTGTCCGAAAGTACAAATAAAATTGCCAAACTGGTGATATTATGATAGATAACGGTACCTTCTTAGCCTTCCCATCCTTCTCAGCGCCCTCTTTCTGCTTGTCCTTATCAGAACCCTTCAATCATCATCGAGTAACAAACAAAACATAGTAACGAACATTGTTTTAACATGTTTAATGAGGAAATCAACTTCAAAAGGGCCACAAATCTTCACCAGTTTAATGAAAACATCATCATAGCTCTTCTTGCTTGAAAGCTGCTTCATGGACTCAAATTCTTTGGTATCGACCTTTCTTTCCTCAGTCTTGGGTGCCTGCAGAGCCTTCCTCTTCTCTTCAAGCAGCTTCTCATACTCTTCAAGTGTCATCTCCTAAAGAAATAACCAAGTATAATAAGCTACATGTAATTTCAGATTACTTTTGTACTGGACCAACACATAAACATTCCTGGCGAAAGAAAAAAAATACTTCGAGAATGTAAAATTCAAATAATTTTTAGAATGCTCTTGAGTGTCTAAAATGAGACAGTAAGACAGTAGTACAATGCATCTATCTAGATCACCCCACGGGTTACAAACAGAAATACAAGAAAACCAATAACTACAAAAAGGAACGTATCGAATACTTAGTACCATCCACAAAGTTCCGTCGATTTCCTGCATCATTGCTAAAAGACTTTGATTAACAATTGATGTTTGTTAAATCATGCCTAGAAGTGAGATCCTACAGAAAAGAAGTTGCACATTGCCACAAAAAATCAAAGATTAGCCTATAAGAAAAGCCAAACTGTGTTGATTCACCTTCAGAAAGACAAACAACAACAACAAACAATAAGATGAAAATTCAAACATATGAGAGAACACTATATATTTTTGGCAAGTGAAGGCATTCACCTTGTCCTCAGGCTCCTTCTCTTCAGTTTCATTGACAAGGATCTCCTTAGTTGCACCTGTGGCCTCTCCTTCTCCTGCAGGCTTCTCATCTTCCAAATTCTTCTCAGGCTCATTAGCAACTTCCTCAGTCACTCTTAGATAGAAATTATTTCATAACATAATCAGTGACAAATTTCAAGAGCAAAGCAAAGAAAATATTCCAATAACCAATTGCAACCATTAGTCAGTGATAACAAAAATAGGAAGGAGTTTGCGCTTACTGAGCAAGTTCATCAATCCCAGTTCCCCAGTTCCCTCGACCAGCTCCTTCACGCTTGATTTCATTTCTGCAATTAGATGAATTTAAGATTGGACGCATTAACAAAGGGATAGATGTCAAAGGCAGATATATATGGTTAATGAAGATAACACAAAAATTTCTATACAAACAAAGGCAAAACTAATAGGCTGTGAGAAACATCCCACCCGCGTCCCGTCCCACTGTGACGCTCAAAAACTCGGCGACACCGGTCTCCATCAGCAGCTTCTCCATCAAGTAAGCCTCCGCGACGACCACGAGGCCTACCATAGCTACGCCTCCCAGAGGGCCGCGCATCTCCATCTTCAGTGGCACCTTGACCAGCAGGTGCCCCAGAATTGCTAAGTGCATTCTCATTGTTGAAGTCAGGACTATACCCACCACGACCACGCCCATAACCACGTCCACTTCCAACTCCCCGACTCACTCCACGGCCAGTTTCATTCTTTGCCTCTCTGACTACACCGATGAAGAGAGATCAAAATTAGCTGGTACCATTGAGATTTCTGGAGCCATTATAAGATGGATAAACAAAGAAAATGATAAAAGCATGGAGGTTATATAGGAAAGGGTTTCTTATAAGGGTTATATCTTAAACTTGCTTAAATGGCTTCATTAGAATCAAATTAACCAGCTCTTTTGTATTCCATACGCAAGACTAGTTCAATGGAGCTATAATTCAAAGCTACTCAGAACTAAGTAAAAGTTAGTTGTCCTAACAGCCAAAGAACAATGATTCCAATTTGCAAGTAGTTCGTCTACGTACAGCAGAAAAACAGTAACACACTCACTCTATTCACACACTCAAAACCTTTACTGACTTAGACCCAAAAAGAAAAAAGTTACACAACAATTGCTAAATTAATACTCTCTAAACCAAAACAAGAACTAACCAGCCTGAGCAGGAGGGATAGGCTTGGACGGAAGCTTAGCCTGCGGTTTGGCAGCTGGAGGTTGTGACTTCGATTGCTGCTGCGACAGAGCAGCTTTCTTAGGCACAGCGGTTGCAGGGGAAACGACCTTCTGCTGCTGTGCAGCGATCAACAGAGACGGGTCCTCCGAGTCGTCGTCGCCCAACAAATCGAACGGATTCCTGGTCGCCATTTCCGATTAGATTATCCTTCCTCAACGACTCAACCTCGAAAGGCGATATAACGAAACCTTAGCCTAACAAAATCTCCATGGCTTCACGGATGCGCGCGTACAGATCTGGAGACAGCAGTGAATCCGATAAGGTTAGAGAGAGAACGATAGGAAGAGAGAGAGAAAAACCCTAGCCGTAATAAGAGTGAAACCTAATCTGCAAATGCCTTTCGTTCTACTTGTTGCCGCTTATCAATGGAGTTAGTGCGGCGGCTCATTACACTAATTAATATTATAATAATACTAAATATTTCTAGGACATACTCGATAGTCGATACTCCTCTTCATATCTAGCGCTGGATTTCAGCGGATTTACGGAAATGCCATACAAGACTTATCTTTAAGGATGTCTTTATGACTTATGTCTGAACGGTACAGCGTACCATTCCCAAACAACATGCATCTCAACTTGTCGGACACGTGTAGCTAATAACACCTAAGAAGAGTATCTTTTTGATTAAGAACTTTTCCTTTTATTTAATATTTTAAAGTATTCTTAATTTATGAATATTAAAATTTTAAAAAATGTATTAATATTTGAGATAACTAATTCAAAAGTTTTGGTTTTTTGAATTTAATATTAAATTTTTTATAAAAATTTTAATTTAGTGACTAATATTTCAAATTTTATAAATCATATTTAACAAGTTTTAAAATTTTAGTCATTAACTTTAAAATTCTAAAAAATTTAGTATTAAGTTAAAAAATTAAAAATTAGGGACTATTTTATCCCTTAATATTTAATAACCAATATATATTTTTCTACTTCTTCTAAACATAATTATGAATTTTCTTATTGGTTTCACAAATAAAAAAAAATCTAAAATACTTAAATACTTATAATTTTAAAAACTCCATATTGAAAACATAAGTTTAATTTGTATTGAGATTTTACTATTGCTTACAATGTCAAGTATATTACTTAATTTTAATTCATTTGTTTTTCAATAAATCTTTCTAAATATATAAAATTTTATTATTAAAAATCAAAATTCTACCTTCAAAAAATAATAGAATTAGATATTCATGATCTAAGTACTATCTTATCAAAAATGCATTTAATATAGAAAACTAAATCATTAAAAATGTACGATCAGTTAATTTTGTGGTTCGGTTTTTAATTTTTTATTTAATTTACTTTAATAACCATTTTTTCTAAAAATTGATTAATTAATAAATTAATTAATTTTATAAATTAAAATAGATAAATAAATTTGTATTTAATAGTCTTCTTTTTAATTAAATTTCAAAATTTCCGTTATGTATGAACAATCTCCTTTAATTATATTTTAAATTCTTTAAATTTATTTAATTTTTAATCAATTTTATTATAACCTAATAAAATTTTAAAATCAAACATTTTATCTGTGATTTAAATTTTGATCCGATTATTAAAACCAAACCAAGGATCACTTTGCATGCCCATGGGAACAAATCCATTATTTCAATTAATCATTTCTTATGTGATTTATTAAATTTTATCTACATATTTATATAAAATTCACATAGATAAAAATAACTGGCAGACCACAAAAAAAGAAGATCAAATCTTCTGTGTCCATAATTCTATGTCAATCCTGTTTCCGACAATCCCATTCAAATAAAAATATAGGACTCAGAAATATATATAGATGAGGTAATCTAGAATAAAGTTGCACAAAATTATGAACACAAAATCTTGTCCCAAAAAAAGGCAATCCGATGGCCAAAGGCATGATAGATAAAATCTAAATCATTCACCAGGCGGAGACCAAATGAATGGTAGTTTTAACTCTGAATTTGCTCCGGAAACGGACAGGCAGGTCTGTTTCACCTCTTATCTTGGCAGGATGGAACTTTATCATCTAAGCTATCTTTATCTTGACAGTGAATTGAAGATATAACATCATTTGGATTTATTCAAGCATTTGAGACCTGTAGAGATAACAACAGTCTCGACTTTTTCTTTTTAAATTCTAAGTAAAATGGATCAGATTTAGTATATGATTGACCTTTTCAAACCTAAAATAATTATTGGCTGTTTGGAAGAGGATGAATATTGAATTCAATTATATTGCTCACAGACCATTGTACCAACGTACCTTAAAAGGTCAACTTCTTACTAATTAAGGGAAAAGCAATTCCAAGCCCACTTGCATTAAAGTTGCATTAAAGTCGCAATTAACACATATGTTTCTCCTCATCACTAGTTCTTCACAGTTTCCTCCTAAACCTTGAGTTAATAATCACGGCATATTATAAGGCAGCCTATGTATTATTGTTTAGAGTTTCTTTTCAGAGCATAGAATTTTCAAAGGGATCAATTGTATCTTTTTCACTCTTATCCCTTAATATTTTTATTGCTAAAGATAGAGATTACCATATATTTATTAATCACCCTAGTTTTGCTTTTACAATTGGTATAAGAAAAACCATCGATTTTGTCTTAATCAAATTTCTCCAACTCATGGTCCAAACCAGTATATGCATTATCCAAAAACTTTTTCAGTACTTATAGAAGAGATCCATCTTTCTATTAATTGAATTCAATTTTAATATTACCGGATTTGTTCTAAATAGTGTAATTGAATTCAATTCTAATATTACTGGTTTTGTTCCAAACAGTGTAAATTGAATTCAATTCAATCTCATTAATGTAATTAAATTCAATTATTTAATGAATTCAATTCGAAGGTTTCTAAACAAGCTGTTAGTAATTATGGTTATTGTGATAAGTTATTTGTGTATTTAGTTATTTTATTATTTTTGTATATTTATTTGACTTATTTATTTAATTATTTTTATTTAGCATATGTATGTACGTCCTTTTTTAATTTTGTAATATTTTCATAACATTTTTTTTGAAATGGAGAAACCACAGTTGTTACTTTTTGGATGTGTATTGGGTAAACTTTCGAATTGACTCAATAGCTTGCAAATTACGTCAATTGGGTACTTCGCACTAAGCAAGTCTTGTACGACAGGCTCAATCGAAAGAATGTAAGTAGGAGGAATCGAACACAGGACTTTTTGGCCCCATGCTCCTCTACTTCACTAACTCGACCACCCCCTAAGGGGCATAACACATTGTACGTGGACTTATTGTTTGATTCGATTATTTTTTATTTTAATTTTTAAAATAATATTTTTTAATTTTAAAATTCTGAATTTAATTGAACTTGAAATCTGAAAATTAAAAAATAAAGTGAACTGCTCGATACAAAGAAAATTATAAAGAGTGCTGACTCAAATTGCTGCCCACTTGACAAGTGCCTGCTTCGAGGTGAGCATGATATAGAATGTAAACTTCCCTCAAGAGCACAAGTGGGCCTGAAGGATGGCCCCAAAACTAAACTCCGAAGGTTCTCTGAAGTAGAGGCTTCGGTTAGTAAGACCACTTTCACTTTTTCATATTAAATCTTCGCTAGAAACATAGGTTTGACTTTGGACCGGGCTCAAGATTAAGCTATTCAGACTCAATCTGACCCAAAACTTGATAATTTTTTCAAAAACTGGTATAAAAAATAGGTTAAGTCCGACCCGAACTCGGCCAACCCATTCTCATTCCTAGTATCATTTACTTGACTTCAAGTTTATTATTCTCTAAAAAAGTTTATATATTTTATTAAATACACACACATATTATTTTAATTAGTTTTTTCGTTAATAATTAACAAAATGGAATGTTTTAATTCTTCGTATCATTTGCTTGATTTCTTAATAATCTTTTATTATTTACTATTCTTTGAAAAAGTCTTTATATTTTATTGCATGGATATATATATACATATATATTTATTATTTTTTATAAGAATACTTGATAGAATTAAGAAGGAACATAGTATAATACTCTACTGCATTTTATTGAATTCCCAAAAAATCTTAATTATAATAATTTTTCAATTAAAACCCTACACTTGGAATTGAAAATCTTTTTTATGAGAACATTTAATCTTAACAACATATAAAATCGGTTAAACGAACTTATTAAAGGAAAAACATATAATCTTAACGTGACCAAATAACTTACAAACTCATTAATGTTTAATTTTCTCAATTTAGTTAGTAAACTTCAATTTTACCCTTACATATTTTTAAGGGTTAATTACTTACAAAATTTCAAACTTTCTTCAAATTTTCAGTTATAGCCCGAATTTTAAAAAGTGACATTAAAATGCTCAAATTTTTAATTTTTTTAATTCTAGTCCGACGTTAGTCCCACCATTATTTATACTGATGTGGCACAACCACGTGTCAACGCCTCTCCCTAATTAGACACCTTAGCTGGTTTAGGTGAAGATTATCTGATTAGCGAAACGAAGTCGTTTAGCTTTGATAGTAAAACGATGTTTCAACTATAATCAAATGAAAAATCTTCTGCCTCTCTTCTCTGTCGCGCATTGCTAAAAACTCTATAACTTAAAATCCCCCAAAATCCCCCAAAGTTAGTGCTTCTTCTATAAGTTGGTGCTTCTTCTATCTTTGTGATTTCGTGCGTTGGTGCTTCTTCTATCTCTGTGAATTCTTCGTCGGGTAAAAATTGAAGAAGTAATCGCTGGACTTCCTGTGGCGCTGACTAGGGTATGATTGGTCCTCTCTCTCAATTCTTCTTTCCTCTCCGACTAGAGTAACTAAATGCATGATGGCCTATTTGCATTTTATCTTGTCTGCAAATGACTTGTGCTTCTAGAAAATTGAATTTGTGTTGTGCTGGGGTCACTACAAGAAACTGTATTTTTAGTGAAGGTGAAAGTTGTCACTATAAGCAGTAATGTTTGTCACTATTATTAATAGTGTCCAATATTTGAAGTCGTCACTTCCCGTCACAAATACCTCCATCACTACTAAAATTGTGACTAATTTAAACAATGGTCACAATTATGCAAAACTTTTGTGACACTAATACTGACACTAAAACTTGTTAAATGCGTGACAAAGCTATATGGTCACAATAACTTTAAATATTTATGATAAGTTTATTGTCACAAATAATATAAAGTAGTGACGAGTTAAGTCGTAACAACATTTCATTTTATTGTGACAAAATTGCCGACACCAAAACCTATCAAATGTGTGACAATACTATATGGTCACAACAACTGTATTTAGTTATGACAAGGTTTTGGACACAAATAATGTAAAATACTGACAAATAAAGTTGTAACAATTCTTCATTATATTTTGACAAAAGTTCCGAAACTAAAATATATGGAATGTGTGATAACACTATATGGTCACAGCAACTTCATATATTTATGACAAGTTTGTTGACATAAATAATATAAAGTAGTGACGAATAAAGCCGTAACAGTACTTTATTTTATTGTTACAACATTATCGCCACTAAAATAATTATAAATACTGACAAAGTACTTGTAACTCATAATTTTTTTATCAGCGTCTATTGCTTCTTGGTCACTAATATTTTAATAAAATAGTGTCAACATCATTTCGTCATAAAAATGAAAATTGGTTCTTACAAAAAGTACATAGGAGGAATTGAACACAGGACTTTTTGACCCAATGCTCCTCCACTTCACTAACTCGACCACCCCTTAAGGGGCATAACCAAGGATATGAATATCGTACCGTACCGGTCGATACCGGCCAGTGCAGTAAACGGTACCGGTATGGCTATCAAAATATCGGGTAGATATAAAGGAAGAAGTGTGAGAGAAATTAGGCTTGACAAGTCAAGAGGCAAGCCGGAAAAAAAAACATGTGCAA
>JAOSBL010000004.1:580571-594645 GCA_027568915.1 Erythroxylum roraimae | reverse complement strand
TCATAATTATGCAATAATTATATTTAATTATAAATAATATTAAAAATATTTAAAAAATACAAAAAAATAAAAAAAAATTGATTGAACCGGTCAATTGATCGGTTTTGACAGGTTCAGACTGGTTCAATTGCATACCGGTTTTTGTCTGTGGGTTTTTGTCAGCCATGGATCGAAAAAAAAATCTCGTTAGAGAAGAATGACTTTGATACCATGTAAAGATTGGATAGAATGGAAAGTCTCATCTTGTATTATTGAGGTAATGTAATTTATATACACTTACAGATATTAAAGATCGTATACAATCAACAAAAATCTATCCATAATTACAACAGTATATTTGAGATAATTGACCATCAAGTGATTGAGTCCTAAGATTAAGCCACTTTTATCACTTATCAATAATGTTATCATTATCAGTTTGAACCTGCGACCTCACTTAAGCCAGAAAAGCCCTTTACCAACTCACCTGCATCTTGGGGTTATATATGATAATTGTGTGGTACGTTAGTTATTTATTCATTTTAATTATTTCATGTAATTTCATCTTATGTTTCATTTCATTCATATCTATCTTTACAGATTTTACAGATACAACTTAGGATCAATAGCAACTCCATCTGCTGTCTGCAAAACTACCATCCGTGATTGTCTTTACTATCATGTTCACCACAAACCTAACAATTTGCCTATGCGCCAAATGCTGGCTTGCCTCATTTATCGGGAGCTTCAGCATCAAACACCAGTTTTGATTTGTGTTCAGGTTGGAAAAAACAATGGTCCATATCATTAAGATGGAACACTGGTCTAAAATCCTCCGGGACTCGTTGTATAGTTTCCTTCGAACGGTAATTAGAGTATACAAATAAGCACACAATACAGAGTCAGCTTGGCACAAGTTCTAATCAACGATTGTTCCATATTTAAGCTCCCGAGATGTTGAGAGATCCATTGTTAATCTTCGAAAGCAACAATAGATTAGAACCTCATTGGCTGACAATAAGATCAAACCATCACATACCAATAGATCAATTGTAATATGCAAGGATACCTTAATTTCGTATTCTAGATCGAATATGAAAGGGTAAGAAGCAAAGAAAAATGGAAAACACTTAATTTTGGTTCTTATAACTTCAAACAAGTTTTTTGAAACTGAAATAAGTGTAAATCCACCGTCGTTTTTACGAGAACTA
This sequence comes from Erythroxylum roraimae, assembly GCA_027568915.1. Lineage (NCBI taxonomy): Eukaryota > Viridiplantae > Streptophyta > Magnoliopsida > Malpighiales > Erythroxylaceae > Erythroxylum > Erythroxylum roraimae. The sequence continues at coordinate 593,455 of JAOSBL010000004.1, read as the reverse complement.
CTCTCTGAGACTGTGAGACACAAGTAAGGTCTTTCTACAGCTTTCTTAAAACGTAAGCTCTTTTAACGAATCAAAAAATCCTTATGTTTATGATTGATATGAACAACTCTAGAAGACCTTAACCTTTATATATATAGCTTTCATATCGAATTTTTCCATCATAAATCTGATATAGGCCTGATCTACATTAATAGGGATCTATTTTTTAACCAAACTTTGACTCATTGATTAAGATCATTAATTGGGTCACTTTATTATCTTTTTCTGGATCAAATTACATAACTTAACCAATAAGTTATTTAAAAATTAAAAAATGTAATTACATATTCTCCAACTTTATAGGAAATTACAAAAATGTCTAACGTCAATATCATAGACAATGATCGCTTAACCATGGAAGAGATAAAGGATTTTGAGGCTGCCCCTTTGATCATTGAAAGGCTTCAACCTCCCTAGATTCGTTGTTAGATCCATTTTCTGACATATCTAATCAAGGATTGTTTTTACAATGGACAGTAGACTGAGGATCAGACAACAGGAAAGAATTTTCAGATCCTCCATCCAAATTCTGCTTAAGTTTTATGGTATCCTGCAAGCAGCTGGCTGATGATTTCGCCATTCCTTCACTTTTATACTTGCAAGAGAGCTCAGTAGAGACAGCTGACTCGGATCTGCCAGAATGTTTTCGTGAAAATTCGAAAGGTCTATGAAAAAGGAGGTGAGCCACTATTCGGTCAATTGGATTGGTCTTTGTTTCTTCCTCAGGAATGTCAGAATTCCTGTGTAGGAAAATATGCAACAAGATTATAAACATAGATGCTGCAGTTGCAAGGTCATTGATAAATTCTGAAAGTAAATACCGGTACTGGTACTTAAACCATCAGAACAACACCAAATGCACTAACCTGTTGTGGCCTGAGGTTTCTTCTTTCACACCTAGCTCATCCCTGCCACTATTGTTGATTCGGCTAGTATTACTAGCATCTTGTCTTTGCAATGCACTGTGAGCCAACCGGAACAAGCTATCTCGTATGCAAAGTTTGATTCTGACATCCAACTGCGGTAAAAAATTGGTTTGACAATAAATCCAAGTACAAATGACTCAAAATTGTTGAGAATGCATGTACAAGTCAGTCGTACCTTGGCAATTATCTCTTCAAGCTGGAACAGCACAGTATCCTCTGCAAAATCTACCAAAGAAATGGTACTGGATTTGTCTTGTTCTATAGGAGAACTACCATCAAAAGCAGGAACAGAGCTTAGCTCATCAAATTCTATATTTGCAAGATATGCTCCCTCAGCATTCGACATTTCATATTCCTGAGAACATTTTTGAGGAACGGGCTTATCACTGCAGTTAACCTGATGGACAAACTGGAGTTGTTGTTTCTGGATTGCAAGAAGTGCCTGCATTTGCTGCCGCTTCCTCAACTTTTCTATCTTTTCCTGAGGTGTCATTGTGTGCCGACCTGAAGAGTGCGCTATTTCGCTTACAGGATTCGTTTTACTTGAAGAAGTTTCATAGCCCGAAAGCAAAGGCTGAGGTTTAAATTCCCTGGACTGAATGTGGGACATCAATGGCATGGCAGTACATGGACTTGCCACGCGCCCATATGCAGAAGAGGCTAAGAATGAATTACAGATCTGGTGGTACTGTAATGAGTCAGCTCCTTGTAACTGTTTCTGCTGGCTTGGAACTGCAGAGGAAGAAGAATGCAGAATTGGATCTGCAGTTTGATTCTTCAGTTGAGTTGAAGAGGCTCCAGATGAAAACCAGTTACCATGTAAATCCTGGTATAGACTGTTCTCTTCCAAGTTTTTCATACTTCTCAAGAGTTTCTTTTGCTTCTGGACCTGCTTAAATGAGAAGATGATGATAAGTAATATCCTTTTAATTTTTCAGGATTCATGGGGAATCAATTTTCTCAACCAACTCTGGTCAGTTGGAAGAGAACAGAAATGAAGATTTTGCCATGAAAAGGCATGAATCTTCCCTTCTGGTAAGAAATATGCAATCCTCAAGTTAGACTAGGGATGGCAATGGGCCAGGATCGGCTTTAAGTGGGTTGGGTAGGCTTCAGGCGAGTAAGGCTGCATAAACCCAAGCTCGACCTTGAATTGTTTTTTTTATATTGAGGTACCAGATGAAATAGGGTTTTATCAGTTGACTTTGGGCTAGCCCGGGTCTAGGCCCTTTTGCCAAATCCTTGCAAGGTATAGGAAGCAGAAATGTTAAGGAGACAACTATTTACCTTAGCAGTCAACTCACTTGAGAGAACTTCTTTTTCTGAGGCAAGTTGAGGGTTTATTGAGCTGTTCCGTCCCCTGTTAGTCAGTTCTGTCTACAAAGACACACAAGAGATTTAACTTTCTTGCACATTCTTAGCTTGAACAAGAGATTTTGATACATCAAGTAATCAACAAAGATTAATACTCATGTTTCCAGTATAACGTACATGATCCGAGATTTTCCGTGAACTCCATGGACCATGACATATTGGATCGTTCAATTCTTCATGGCCAAGGGTAAAGGGCTGATCATCTTCATGAAGATACTCTGTTTTGATCCCAAGATGCTCAGATGTATTCCTTAAAGGCCCTAACCCTGAATTTGGAGAGTCCACAGACAGGGGAAAGGACTTCACTGGGCTGTTAGTAACATCTTTAGAGGAAGACCATAGCTCATCAGCATTGGCAAGACTTCCATTGCCAAATATTGGATCATCATTGCTGCAAAATCATCACTTTGTGAGAATAATAAGTCAGACGTTTTATCATTCCAGGTTCGATAGGGAAGTTCAGTTGATATTGCACATTACCTAAAAATCCGATTGAGATCATCAAAGCTTCCAATGTTAGCCCAACCATAGTCAATGAAATTGCCCGATTCTTTCCCTTCTTGCGGATTTTGAAACATTGCAGTCATATTGTCCAGTTCAGCTATCTCTGTCACCAGAAATTTCTTTTGTTAAGAGTGAAGAAATCATGCAGTATATGAACATAATACTTCTGTGCTTCAAACATCTCACAACCTCCTGAGGACTCTACTTTTGCAATATCAGTTAGATCAACAGATACTGAAGCATCCAACGATTCTTGATCAGTTTTGGCAGTAGCATTTGTTACAGGCAGATTAGGCCAAGAATCAATGCCAGATCCAGACGCTGAAATTCCTTCACCGATTTCAAAGTTTGAACTACTCTCCAGGTTGGTTCCATGTAAATCGACTTTAGCAGTGGATTGCTTACGCCCAGTGAACTTAACATTACCATCTTTATCACTCCATTCCTTCTTCCCGGAATAACTGTCCGTTGCCTCTGGATATGGCACAATGAGGTCACCACCCTCACCCACCTCACCCCATATGATATTATCAAGCTGAAAATGCAAGGGTATTCAGGTATCAACATTAAATGTCATGTGCCACACTTATCTTAACATACTCATGTGTTTTCTATTAGTCTACTTCAATTATGCAGAAAGAAAAACATTACATTCCAGCTAATTATGGATCCGAATTTTCGATATAGGCTGTGCAATAGATGTTGTTCATAAGACAAAGGATGAAGTAGTAAGGCTCTCAGATGAAGAACTCAGACTCGAATTACAAAAATTTAGTTGAATGTCTTTCATATGCACAAAGTAGGGAAGTGCTAAATGTCTAACACACTCCAGTTACCACCATTTCCAAAGAGTAGCAGCTGCAGGTTTAACTGATATAAAATTCACTGAAACCTGTTCGTAGCTCTCTTAAGCTCTTCTGATCTCCTAAACAGAACCATAATTTTTTCTTTCCCTGTACCTTTTCATACTGTAAAAACAAAAACGTAATCACCAACATCATTGTTCAACATCCTCTTAAAAAGTATTTTGTTTCTTAACTCCATCATGAAATTCTTCAGATTTCTTTCTGCAAAATGAATTTCTCGATACTGAAACCTGTTCCTAACCCCCTTGAGCTCTTCTGGTCTACCTTTACATATTCTACCCATATCACCAACTAAAATAGCTAAAAGGACTTTCTTTAGCATCTAATCACATCACTGCACGTCTTGTGCACCTCAAAACTGGATTCTAACCTCAATTTTCCATGCAAGTTTCATGTTAATCACTAACAGAAAACCCAAAAAAGCTCAAATCTTTCAAAGATCAAGAGAAAGAAAGAAATAGATAAGAGAGTCGTACCTCTTCGTCGTTCCAATCAAACATAGCTGATATAACCACAACAGTCCTCGAAACGAAAATCCAAGCACGAGACACGATATTGATTTATTATTCCAAACATCGCCCAGTCTTCCAAAAACCTTGGACACAACACAAGATTATCAGAACTTACGTCACTGTAAAGAGAGAAAACATCACATAACCTTAAATAAACCCAAAAGAAATCAAAAGATTTAAAACATCAACACGACTCTTAAACTAGTAAACCAACGAAAGACGTGTGTACTCAAAACCCCAGATAACCAGAAACATAGGATTAAGGATTGAAAGGACAAGTCCAAGATGACCAAAAGCAGTAAATTACAGAGTCTGCGGGAGGATAGAGAGCAGAGAGAGAGAGAGAGAATTTTAGTGTGGGGCCCGTTTCACGTTAAGTCTATGAGACTAACGGCTAACTATTCGACACGTTTCGTTGTACAGTAATCTAAATTAGCGGTTAGGAGAGGAGTAGATCTAATGCCGCAATGTGATTGGATAGTGTGGAGTTGTGGATTTGAATTTCTCGTGAGATTTTAACCATTGGGGCGCTGTCTAACTTGTGGCTCTGGTTGTGTCCACGGGTCGCTTTCATTGTCCGAATGTGGGACCCATGTACCGTGTAGTCTTATTCTTATCCACACAACATTAGATTTGTTTTAAACTTTTCTATATTTATATAAATATATGTATAATTGGGCTGTTTTTTTTTTATATATATATAAAAAGACTTGATATTAATCAAAGGTAGGAAATTGGTCCCAAACCATAAAAGAGGCATACAAATGAGAATGTCGAGCTAACTCATGAGCTTCGACGTTACAATGTCGGCAAAACCAACATACTGAAAGAGCAGTATTACGCCTAAGAATATCTAAACAATCATCAATGAGTTTACCAAAGTCAGAAGAGTCTTCCCGAGATGATTGAAGAGTGGTATAAACTTCCTGAGCATCGACAGCAATAGAGCACTGACCAGGCAGATGCAAGTCAACCCAATCTAAAAGAGATCGACAAGCAAGAGCTTCAGCGATCTGAGGTTCGAACACACCAGAAAACGTAATTAATTTGAATAGCTTTGGGATTGGAAATTAGTTGATTGGATTTTGATTATGATTAACATAATTGGTCTAGAAGCCCATTTTCATCTTACCTTGGATCACACACAGTGGGCTCATAGGAGGGCCCTTTTCGGGATCGCCCTTTTTGTGGTTCTCTTCTCAAATTAAGTTTTTGGAATTCGAACTTGCGACGTTAGGCAAATCCAGGCTGTTAGTTGGTAGTTCTGATACTACTGAGGCCACCTATAAGCGCTTACAAGGGGAGGTAAAATCAAATCCTAAATATACTCATGTTTTAAAAATTGAACCGTTTGATTGGTTTAAAAATAAAATTTTTAAATTAATTAATTTTTAATCTAGTTTTTACTTTTTGGTTTAATTTAGTTTAATAATTTTAAAATTGATTAATTTATTATATAATAGGTCAATTTTTTAAACTAATTAATCTTTATAAATTAAAATAAATCAATTAATTTTTATTTAACATTCTCTTATTCAATTAAATTTTAATTTTTTTGATAAGTAATGACAATTTTTTCAATCATTTTCTAAATTCTTCAAAATCTTTAAATAATTTTATGACGGCGTACTATCAATTAAACTTTTTAAATGTTAAACATCATTTTTTATAGGTTTAACTTTCAGTCCGATTTTAATACATACTTGCATGCTCATTTTGCAATGGTTATTGAAAATATGGTTGTGTTTCTCAAGATTTTGTATTCGATGCATTAAATAATAATAACAACAATACTTCTGTAAAAAATTTACTCATACACAGAATTTGAAAGGATCTAATAACACGCAATTTTGTCCGTAAACAATAAAGAAACTTTTTATTACATTAAATAACAATAGCAATTAAGATCAAATTCAATTTGATTTGATTTAAAATTAATAAATTAAGTTTAATTTGTGAGTTCAATCTTTAACATTCAAATTTTATTGAATTCAAAATTGAACCATAATTTAACAATTTTTTATTTAAGTAATCATAATAAATGGTACAAACTTAACCCGAGGTGATATATTATGGACACTAAACCGATGAGATTAGGGTTTGGTCTTAAAAAAGAAACGTAAATGATATGCCCATTTAATAGTGACGAAATAGAATAAGTTTATCGATGACTCGACTCCACTGGGGATCGAACCCAGAATCTCTGGTTCCGTAGACCAGCGCCTTATCCATTGGGCCATGGAGTCCTTCTTGAAAGAGGAAGTGACAGAGACAACCTAAATTAGAGTAATAAATTGACCAATTACCGGGAACTGATTTGTTATTTCCGAATTATCTTACCCGCTGTACGTGAATAAATTTCAACCGTTTGTTATAATAAATTGGATGGTTAGGATTTTAAAAGCACAGCAGAGCACAATAATTCAGAGCAGCAGATCTACTCCCCTAACATAGCTACCTATTTTAAATAATATAATGTAAATATATAAATATTCTTTACTTTGAATAACCTGGAATTTGATCAAATAAATAATTAAATAATTGTAAAATAATATTACTAAAAAATTACACTTTAGATATTTTCATATTCTCTACTTTATAAGTCTCTTGATGAATCATATTATTATATAAATATCATAAATTTTAAATATATAAATAAACAATAACAACAATTTAGTAAAAATCCGCTGATTGCGGGTCTAGAGCGTAAATATATAAGCGTGGCGTAAAAAAACAATGTTTTTAGTAAAATAAGTAATACAGCAACTTTGCCACAAAGTGCCACTAAATCTTCTTTTCATGAAAATAGTCTTTGTTCCTTAACATTATGCACTTTCGATTTTGGGCAAAGAATTAACATTCCAACTTCCAATGGGACCAAACACGAAACTTCATCTCTTGCTTTCACCTTCACTATCAAATTTCCATCACCTAAGTATACAAGTTTTTTCTTGTTTCTTTCTAACTTGCAAATATCAACAATTGGCCAAAAATGTAAAGGAACGTTATACGAATCAAGCTAATCGCTTGATTCTAGATGAACCCCTCCAACCAGAATCATTGGAATTCACGGTTACAAGAGATAAATCTCAAAATTCCTGTACTTAGCAGCAAGTTAACCATAAAGAATTCTGTTGGGGCTCAGTGCTGTACAGTTTTATGCGGTACCAAATCACAAAATGACCTGTTGTTATCGATTTCTTCAGAGTTTATAATTCTGAAGTTAGTAGTTTTGTATTCATATTGGCATGTCAGGACAAGTTCAAGCATTTCCAATGAGCGCTGGACCCAAACAGTCTGAAAAGCAGCAACTGTAATAAAAAGACAAAGGGCGTCTTAATTATGCCTTAAAAACGTTTTACGTGCTGAGTTGTTCACCTACCTAAGTAGGCTTTGTCCTGACAGAAAATTTCTATGTGATTATGCCTTAAAAACATTTTACTTGCTCAGTTGTTCACTTACCTAAGTAGGCTATGTCCTGAGTCCTGACGGAAACTTTCTATGTGATTCATCCAAGTTAAAAAATCTTCATAAAGTAAGGCCAAAGGCGTGAACCTGACGTTGATTTCTATGAATCCCTTCCCTTGAATTTGATATAAAATATATGGGCAACAGCTTTATCTCAATTCACCGTCCCGAGAAATCACAGATTTCTAGAGACACTTGAAACAATGGCGACCCTTGTGGCTCCTGAACAAAACGTCCCTGTTCAAGATGCTGAAGCTCTCTATAAAGCTTGTAAAGGTACACATCTCGACATCTTGTCAGTAATTTAGTGAGTTGCGGTACACCAGCTTCCCTAGGATTCCCACTTTTGTTTATTTCAGTTAAGTGTCAGGAGCTGAATTGATGCTGAGTAATGCACTTTCCTTTTCTTAACTTTTTTCTTAAAAAGATAGAATCACAGTTAATGATTTTTCTTTGCCTGGAATGGTTAAAATAGCAATCTCGAGTCTGATGTTCAGCTATATATAGACTTTTGAGTACACATAGCGACCAGCAAGAGAGCTAGTTGTGTGAGAGATAATAAAGAGTACTTGAGAATGGCTACTATTGTTGTTCCCGAAAACTTTTCTTACCAGGAAGATGCAGAAGGTCTCCGAAAGGCTTTCGAAGGTTAATCCGCTCGATTTTCCATATTTCCCAGTTCATGTTTTGACCCTTTTTCGTATATTTCTTCAAGTGGATGATAACGGTGGAATCAGTGATTAGATGTTTAATAGGAATCGGAAACCCAATTCCTGATTAAATTTTGTTTTTTCCAGGGTGGGGTACCAACGAGAAGGCTATCGTTAGGATCCTGGCACATAGAAATGCAGCTCAAAGGAAGCAAATCAGGCAGGCTTACCATGGACAGTATCAAGAAGATCTCATCAAGCGTCTTGAGTCTGAGCTATCTGGGGACTTCGAGGTTAATGAATTTCCCAGTACTATTAACTTAAAAATTCTGTCATTTTCAGCTCAAAATGATCAAATAAGAAAGGAAAAATTATAAGTTCAATTACAGAAACTGGAAAAGCAACCGTAATATCTTATATAATAGTAGTTGAGCTTTACGAAGTTTGGTTCATTTCTCAACACAGAAAGCTGTGTATCGCTGGATATTGGATCCAGAGGATAGAGAGGCTGTGTTGGCTAACGTGGCATTGAAGAAATCTGGCGATTTTCATGTCATCATTGAAATTGCTTGCGTCCATTCTTCTGAGGAGCTCTTGGCTGTGAGGAGGGCTTATCAGGCTCGATACAAACATTCCCTGGAAGAAGACGTCGCTGCACATACTTCAGGAGATATCAGGAAGGCAAGTTGCCAATACCAACATTGAAAAGTTCCCTTTCCAAGTTCTGAAACATAGAAATTTTACATTACTGACAATTAGCTTTCATTCGTTTTGCAGCTCTTGCTGGGTCTGGTAACGGCATATAGATATGAAGGTAGTGAAATTAATGCAAAATTGGCTGACACAGAAGCTGATAAGCTTCACGGTGCCTTCAAAGACAAGGAATTTAGTCATGAAGAAGTTATCAGGATTCTCACTACTAGGAGCAAGACGCAGCTCATGGCAATTTTCAATCGGTACCGAGACGATCACGGAACTTCCGTCACCAAGGTATAAGCCTATAATAACTTTCAATACCTAGTGATGAGCTATTTGTTCTAACTGCAGAAGAGTTGACTGCTACTTGTGGGATTTGTGTGCAACAGGCATTGCAGAGTGAACCTGCTGATGGGTTCATAAAATTGCTGCGTGTAGCCATTCGATGCCTAGATAACCATGTCAAGTACTATGAGAAGGTGAAACCCCTGAAGCATTTATTTCTCTTATTTCAGTAAAATGACCTTCGATGAACTTAAACCTTTGATTCCATTGTGAGATACAGGTTCTGCGCAATGCGATCAAAAGGGTCGGGACTGATGAGGATGCATTGACTCGTGTGATTGTCACGAGAGCAGAGAAGGACTTGAGGGACATCAAGGAGCTTTACTACAAAAGAAACAGCGTCACTCTTGATCACGCTGTCAAGAAGGAAACTCGTGGAGACTATGAGGATTTCCTTCTTGCTCTGCTTGGGAACGGGAACTAATTGTTACTATAAGCGCTATGGTTTCAGAGAACTTTGCTTGTGTTAGATTTGTTTCCCTTCGTCTTCGTCTTATGTTTTGTGTCTCGTGTCAGGAATATGTAATCCGCGTTCTATGTAATCTTTATCAGAGTTTTTATGCTACCTAAGATGTTTTACAGGTTGGTCCTCTGTTCCAGGAATTGCATTTCATCAGAAAATGAAAAGGATCTATTCTCATCAAAGAGTAAAGATTATTTATAGCTCCTAAACCAATCCAAGTAAGTTCATTGGAGAGCTCAAAGAAGCACCAGAACACGAGGGCTTCTATTTATGATAATACAACTCAAACATGCATAAGATCCACAAATCAGGGACAAGTAAGTGAATGAGAACTTCAAGCATATCCAGAAAATCCAGTATTTGTAAATCTCGCTTTGAGTCAATTCTCTCTTGATATCAGGGAAAGTAACAAATCCTTGTAGCTTCCATTTGCTGTTTCTTCAATTTTCTTGGATAGAGGAACTCCATACAATTTGTTGTACTCATCTTTGATCTCCTTCACATCTTCATCACCTCGGCTGATGATTACCCTGGTCAAACCCTTTTTGGTGTTCACATCAGCATCAGGTTTCATTGCTTCATTCACGATCTAAGCAAAGAGAACAACATAGCCCATAAAAATCGTTGCCTTTAGCAGTTTAAGTACTCAAAACTCCATTGTTATTTGAGCTTGGCCTTTTCTTACCTTGCTGAAATAAGCATAAGGGGTGCATAAGCATTCGACAGTCCGTTTCAAGATTGGGTCAAAGCCTGCAAGATCCTGAGAAAACAAAAGAAGTGATCATAAAGCAAACTATTATCCCTGGAGATTTTCCAGGATTCAAACTAGTGGTGTAGTGCCCTGATAACTGAAATTATTGGAATAATTCAAAGTGTAATCAATGAAGAAAAGTGTTGATGAGTTATGTTTCATACCTCAGCAATGCTTGTGCCAGATACCTCCTTGTAATGTTTGTACAATGCCCTGAGATGGGCCTTGCTTCTTGTTGATAGTATTCTGATCACCTCATCATCCTCCACAGGATTCTTCTTATCACCATGCTTGATCGTATTCGCAAGTATCTTAGCTTCAGCTCTTGCAATATCTTCCTTCACGGTAGGCCCTTCATATCGATAGGCGCTTACAAGTGCTACCAACAGCTGTTTGTAAAAAGAAATCAAATCAAGCAACTTTTAGCAGCAGTCTAACTATAACTAGAAATTTAACCGTAGGTTCAATTTGATACTTGTTCTCAAGATCAAATTAAATAAAAATGGGTTTTAACACCTGCATTTCATCATTGTTTTCCTAAGAGCACCCAACTCAAATCTTAGGCTTATTGAACTTTCCAGCCTTCCAAGTAACAGTCTTGTTATTACGATTAATTCAGAACACGCCCGAGTCGAAGTTCTGATCAACTAACTCAAATTGAGCTGGAGCTTAACAGCCATGTTAGACAGTAAATGGGTTTTTAACGCCTGCATTTCATCTTTTCTTTTAAAATACCATCTGAAATCTTAGGCCTAGTGAAATTTCCAGTCTTCCAAGTATTGCTCTAGTTACTGCCGCTAATTCCAAAGCCGCCTGAGCCGAAGTTCTGACTAACTAACACAAATTAAGCTGGAGCTTAACAGCCATGTTAGGCAGTAAATGGGTTTTAACACCTGTATTTCATCATTTTCTTAAGAACACCCATCTGAAATCTCAGGCCCAGTGAACTTTTCAGCCTTCCAGGTATCGGTCTAGTTACTACGACTAATCTGGAACATACTCGAGTCGAAATTCTGATCAACTAACTCAAACTAAGCTAGAGTTTAACAAACCTGATAAATAACATTTCTTTATGTGCTTGTATTCTAAGTACCTTGCGTGTAGGGCCATGAATGTGAGTAGCAACTTCTTCTTCAATAGAATGTTCGTATAGGGAATGGTAAGCTCTCCTCGCACCCAAAAGCTGTTCAGATGATCTGGTACATGCAATTTCCACAATCACAAGATGAGGATCTGGATCCTTGACCAAGGCCTCCTTTATCAAACGAGCATCTCTTTCCCAAGGATGCATGGCCCATAGCACTACCGCGTTCTATGTCAAGAACAATGCGATAGATAGAGTCATAAAACAAAACCACAACGCAATCTGACTCCGTTTTCGAAACTAACAATCCATGTCCTGAATTGGGTCAGTTTTACAAACACAAGAAATGCATCAACTACTGGAGTGACTACCTTAAATCGCATGAACTCGTGCTTCAGAAGTTTGACTCGGTGATCATCCCATCGCTCAAAATAATGCCCGTCGACGAACAAGTGTGGATTCGACTTTCTGAACGATCTCCTGTGCTCAGGGTTCCATCTTCCCAAAGTTGACACGAACAACTTCTCATCGATTCCAAGCCCTGCCAGTAAGAAACTCACAGTTACATTAGCAAGCAACAACTTACATAGTTATGTAAAGCAAACAGCAGAGTGAGGGAGTAACCTGTGAACGCGTGGTTTAGAGCTTGCGACTCTGCAGGACGAGCCATTGTTTTGAACCTTAATTAGTTCCTTAAACGAAACTCAGCTATGGAGGAAACAGTATTCAGCTTCTTATGACAACCCTGATATGGTCCTGTGGAGAGCTGACAGCGGAGGCTGCCATATTTATACCAACTCCATAGGCTTTTTTGTCAATAAGAGAATTTGTAAGTCATTTAATATAAGTTATAACAATAGTAAGTGAATATTTCATATTGAGGTAGTTGTAAACAATAACACAATTTTATTGTATCTTCTTCTTTTTTGCAATCAAAGACACGAATTATATCTTTTTATGTTGTTCGGTGGTTCTCTTTTGGCATTATACTGTACTTGCCACGCAAATCTTGAATTTGCACTCATGCCCGAGTTCAGATCCTCTGTTCAATATTATGGTGTCTTATTGTGTCCAATAAATCTCAGTCATTTATTTATGTAGGGTTCACATGGGGCTCGCGTGAGTCCCGCAAAATAAATTGTTAAAATTTCATAAGACAGAATAAGACAGAGTAAAATTGGACAGACGATCTGATTTCTCATGGCC
>JAOSBL010000004.1:476498-486511 GCA_027568915.1 Erythroxylum roraimae | reverse complement strand
TCATGTCAACTATTTCTAAATTCTCAAAAGAGATAAATATTTTTTACACGATTTGATTCATTTCTACCTAAAGAAATGTTATATTACGGCTTCATTATTAATTATTTTGAATAAAAAATGTTTTATTTAATAAACTGTAATTTTCCAAAAAATGACTGTAATATTCGGTTGTTCTGTTGCAGATTTGAGATTTCACAACTCCTTGAGCGTATTTCTTTTGAATCTGTGACTTTATATTTACAAATGAATAATTTTTCTAATTACTTCAAAACTTACGCGCAATTAAAATATTAAATATAATAATATCATATGATGAGTTTTAAAATGTAAAATGCATAATTTTATGATAATTATATTGAGAAAAAATTAAATTAATTAGCTTAACAAATTCATCTTTCAATTAGATTTAATAAACTAAAATTTTAGTTTAATAATTTTTAAATTTAGTTAATTAGAAAAATTATTTTAATTTGGGAATTTATCTATGCTCAACTTGTAGCTTGGGTCTCGACTCTCGAATCTTCGCTTGAACTTTAATTTAAAAAGATAAAAAGAAAAAAAATCTGACCAAATGCCCGCCGACCTAAGGAATTAACAAATACTTATAAATGTACCTGGACCGAATATGACAAACATAAAAATATCTCAGTGCCGCCTCAAACATGAACCGTCCGATAAACGTGCAGCCCTCTCGTCCGTTGATCTTGTCCCCATACCTAATCATTTATCCTCAATCCATTGGCCATAAATCACGCCACCTCCATACACGTGTCCACAACACTCACTGGCTTACCGGCTAGTACCGGTTAAAGCTACGGATATAAGCAGAAATGAAGTGAGCTGTATGCCTGTATGTAACCTGAAGTTCGGAGTACGAAGCAACTAGGTTCGGAACTGTCGCTTCTTCTTCTGTTCTTCGGTCTCTTACCTTATCCGTCTAGGATTTGTACTCCTGCTACAAGCAACCTAGGACTAAGTGAGCTTGATTTGAGATCAAGCACATTTATGTGATTTGGTTTCTGGGTTCTTGTTAGTTTTAAGTTTTTTGACTGGTTTGTTTGTCTGATTGTTTGTTTGTGTAGATAAAGGTCTTGATCTGGATGATGGCGTTGGTGGCGGGTCGGAGATCGACATTAAACCCTTACGCGCCTTTGTTTGTTCCGGCGGTTTACCGGCAAGTGGAGGATTTCTCGCCGGAGTGGTGGGAGCTTGTGAAGACTTCGACATGGTTTCGTGACTTTTGGCTGAGTCAACATCCAGAGGGCAGCTTTGAAGACGATGCGATGGATTCACTTCCAGATAGCTTTGATCTGGAAGTGGATGATGCTCAGTTCGAGGAGATGATGATGACCATGATGGACGATGATGGGAGTGTTGACTCGAAGATTGAATCTTTTGAAATGGAAACGCAGCATCCTAATGGTATGATATATTCTTCATTTGCTGTGATCTGTCGTTTAAGTTTTGAGGGTTTATATACTAGAGATCTAGCAGTTTGAGGGTAGTATATAGGTACGTTTGCATATATAGTTAGCTAGGGATGCCAATCTGACCTGGCCCGACTGAAGTCAACAGGTCAGCTCTGATTTCTCACCGGAATCGGTTCGGACTGTTTCGGTCCAAATTATGTTGACCCTACCGGTCAACACAGTGCCCAATCTGGATCGGTTTGGACTGTTTTGCTCAAATTGATGTTGGCCCTATCGACCGGTCAACTCCGATGCCTGACCTGAATTGGTCCGGACTGTTTTGGTCAAAATGACGTTGGCCCTATTGGCCCGTCAACTCTGAAGCCCGCCCTGAAGGATACCCACATCGGCCCTACTGGGCTTTGGATCTGATTTGGTTGTTCTGGCCTAGTCCACTGTCATTCTTTAGGATTGGTAATGAGCCCTAATGGGCTTTGGGTCGCGTGTTCGAATCAGATCATCTGTTTCGCATTTGCTATCATCTACATATTTTTGTGAGACGTACATAAATATATTCAAATGAGATAAGTTGGTACAGCATTCAAACAACACTCTGCTCGGGATGGTTTGACTCGAAGTCGGATTGAAAAGATCTGTCATTTGAAATATATGATCATGGAGAGTATATTCTTTTAACTTGCATTTTCCCTTTTTCAGATTTGTATGACTTAGTTTCAAAAGTGGATTCTAAAACCTTACTGAAAATACTGAAGGACATGCCTCCAAAGGAAAGGGATAATCCCAAATCGCCATTAGTGTCTCCAAAGTATCAAATGAAGCCAGCGTATTGTGTTCGCTCCCAGTGCACCCCTCGACGCATTCACCAACCTCGTTGAGAGGGATAGGGTTTGACACAGTAGGGTAAGGAAGGTACAATGAGGTTGCAACTTCTTGCAGGACAAGTGAGTAGTCATCTTCTGGACTAAGGTTAGGCAGCATGTGTATATTAAGTTGTGTTTTTCTTATGGTGTTGGGTTATTCCTTCTCTTCCATTGTATGGTATCTTGAGAAGGTGTCTTGTAATGTAAAAAAACAGTAATAAAATTCCGAAAAGAGTGGGAATGCTTCGGCTGCAAATTGGGTGTCTTTATTGAGTTTGGTCCTAGCAAATTGGAATTCGCGTTTGTTTGGTCCCATCGGGGCATCGAGCTCCCCAAAAGGTTGGGTGGTTGATTTTACTTATTTTCCTTTTTTTTTCCCCCGTAAGTAAAAGTTTGGGTCGATGGTAAAAGGGCTCGACCAGGTTGATTGGATCAAGCTGATTGGATATTTTGTCTGTCTTCAAGTTTTAAGTTGGATTTGGGTTTGGACCTTTCAGTTTGATAAGATAAATTACGAATTGTTTTGTAATGTATTTTAAAAAGTATTTCAAAAAAAATTAAATTAAAATTTATCGTTGTTTATAATATAATATAATATTGTTTTTAAAAATAGAATTTTAAAAAATTAAAATTTTAGCAATTTTTGTATATGAATTATAAATTTAATTTATTTATATTATAATCAGGTAATTTGTATTTATTAGTATTGATACGAGTTTTTTAAATATTTTTAGTGAATATTTAATTTTTATATTAAAAATTTACAAAAATTTTAATAATTTTTTGATTTTATCTTTTCTTATTATTTTTACGTATAATGTCTGATTTTACTAATGTTAAGAGTATGATTTTAGTACGTATAAAATGATATTAGATATTTTTGTAAAATGTTAAGATGTAAAATATAAGTTTTATTTTTTTAATAAATGATTTATGCATTAATCTTTATTTTTTATACATGTTGTTTATTGAATTAATGTATAATTAATTTTTTAGTGAAAGTGTAATTAACATGTAACACTCTACTATTATAGAGCATATACCTAAACATCAAGTGGAAATTTAAGAACATATTCTATAAGAATGATATATTAGAGCAAACATATCAGCTTATAATGGCATCATAAAGAACATGAGTATTTTAAGTTTTAACTCATCTCATTTCAATAACAAAACATAATTTACATTGGCATTTCATTACACACCAACCATATTTTTACATTGTAAAATTAATGTTGCATTTTAATAAGTTTTGTGAACTCAGTGAGTGAACTATCATTGATGTGCTCACTCAAACAGAACATAAACATCTCATGTATAAAACACAGTTCAATCAGTATAACACCTCATCCAAATTTAAAGCCCATATACATCACATTACTCATCATATTTCAACAAGCACGTCATGAATACAAAGACTTCATATAGACATTTCAGAACAATTCAATCATTTATCTCAAATCTTCATATCATCAACACAATTCAACATTTATTTGCAATCGATCTCACGAACACATGTAAAGATATAGATGCAAATGCACATGCGACCTACTTCCATTTTTAGTTTGTTGTGACCGAGCGCCTATTTAACTGTCCTGTATCCGTTGTAGATACCGGGCTCATTTCAGATGCTATCTCGTACCCAATGTAGATATCGAGTTCATTTCAGATATTATCCTGTACCCATTGTGAATACCAGGCTCATTAATCGTTAAGCCTGTGGCTTTGTGTGCACATTTCTAAGCTTTAAGCTCTTCTTCACGTTTGTCACTCCGGTCACAGCTTCTTTATCTGATCATGCATATCAATGTAATGAAAATGCATCAAATCACATATTATACTATCAATAATTCTCATTCAATGTGCACAGTCATATAACACATTCATCGGATCTAAGTCAGGCGTTCAACATATAGTTGAGAACACAATTTTCATATTCACATTCAATTTGCAAACACTTTCAATATAATCCCGAATATTAAACTCCTTGGACATTTGATGTATTGGAATTATCACAATCATAGCAGTAATAGTTTAATATCTAACAGTTAATTAAAAACAATTCAAATATAGTGAGTAAACAACTAGGTTAACTCGCGGTATGCTCTAGATAGCTATTGCCTTGACGAGCCGGCAATGTCTGGAAGTTGTCGGTCAATTTGTGCTTCTAAATCATGCAATACACACATATGTACACATTACTAACTTGTTTAATCAAATAAGTACTCAATCATACACATGTATATATGTTATATTTAATGCATGCTCAATTGACTAGCTGGCACTGCTTAACTAATACCTCGAAATATTACCTTTGGTTGATTAGGTGATTCAATAGTCACTTCCTTAATATAACAATTCATTACCACCCTATATTCAGCAAGCCAGTCTATACCTAATATGAGATCTATCTCCTTCAACTGCAATACTATCAAGTCGACCTTCAACTCTGCCTGACCAATCCAAATGATACACTCTTTACAGACTTCCCCACTCACTGTAGTACTTTCTACTGGAGTACTCACAACTAAGCCAAATTTCATCACCTTTATCTCACAATGCAGTTTAGATGCCAGATGGGTGCAACAAATGAATGTGTAAATCTTAGATCTAATAATGCAAATACCTCAAAATGAAAAACATGCAACACACCTGTAACAACATCTAGGGAGTTACGTGCCTCCTGTCTAGCGATAGCAAAGATCCTGGCCTGAGACTGCGGATGGTTACTCCACACCTCAGTCCTTGCATTAAGGCCTGCTAAACTAGTTCTGCCTTTACCTTTACCTCTTTGTCCTGCTCCACTAGTTCTACTTTGTTGGACAGTAGTCTCAGTCACTGATCCCCCTCACTCCAGACTGTGCTTCAAAGGTTGTGGGACAGTCTCTAAGCTGATGCTCATGAGAGTCACAACGTAAACAAGCTCCCGTTAACCTCTAACATTCTCCACTATGTTTCTTTCCGTAGTGCTCACAACTGGGAATCTGTTGTGTTTACCCACCAGATACTTGACCTCTGCCACTACCAGACTGAACAAAACAACCTCTCGGTCTAAATCTCAATTGTCTCAATCTAGTCTGTGATCGGAATTATCTATTCTGGCTTTTACTAAATCTCCTGCCAGAATCAGCTTAGGACACACCCTGCCTCTTGATTTTGAACTCCTACCTATACTCTCCTTGATCATCTTTCAATAACTGTTCAATTCGGATTGAGGTAACTCTCAGCTTAATAAAGGTACTCAGATTAGTTATGGCCAACCTCGTTCTGATCTTCATATTCATTCCATCCTCAAATCGCCTACACTTATCCTCCCAGTCGGAATCAATGCAATAGTATACACCATTAACTCAATAAAGCTCACCTCATACTCAGTTGCAGTAAGATTCCTCTGTTTCAGACCCAGGAACTTTTTAATCTTCCTATCTAGGTAAATCTTGGGCATACAGTTTTCTTTGAAAACTTTTAAAAAATCTTCTCATTTCAGTCTACAAGGTCAAACAGAACTGCCAGGAATAGTCTTCCACCACCGATAAGCTGAACCTTGCAGTAGCGAGACTGCGTAGTCAAACCTTTCATCGAACTCGCAGTCCATCTGATCAAACACCCCTTCAGTTCTTTCCAAACCAACCGTCTGCCTCCGCAGGGTCTGTACTTCCGTAGAAGTCTACGACCCCCTATTTTCTAAGCTTATCATACCTCCTTTCCTTTCTCTTAGGAATTCTCGAAGGCATTTGTTCAGGCTGAGGTACTGGAGACTCTTTATTGACTCCTATGGACTCAAGGTCAGCTGACTCTGCTACTTTATCTCCTATAGCGGATGACCTATAACAAATAATAGTTGTGATCGCTATATGAGTCTCTCACTATATATCATGTCTAAATGCCCTTATATATCCCTAAGGATGTCAAACTATGTTCTGATACTAAAAATGTAACACCCCACTATCATAGAGCATATACCTGAACATCCAGAGGACATTCATGAACATACCCTATAAGAATGATATGTTAGAGCAAACACACCAGCTTATCATCACATCATAAAGAACATAAGTATTTTAAGTTTCAACTTATCCCATTTCATTAACAAAACATAATTTACATTGTCATTTTATTACACGCCAACCATATTTTTACATTGCAAAACCATCTCTGAGTTCACAATTTTATACAACAAGTTCTGTATGATAACTATATTGTTTTAGAAGCTAAGTTTCCCCTCAGAACCTGCAAAATCAACGTTGCAATTTTGATGAGTTTAATGATCTCAATGAGTGCACCATCATCGATGTGCTTACTCAAATAGAATATAAACATCTCATGTATAAAACACAGTTTAATCAGTATAAAACCTCATCCAAATTCAAATCACATTACTCATCATATTTCAACAAGTACATTATGAATACAAAGACTTCATATAGTCATTTCAGAACAATCTAATCATTTATCTCAATTCTTCATATCATCAACATGTACACAAGCATTACACATCATTATATCAACACAATTCAACATTTATTTGCAATCAATATCATGAACACATGTAAAGATATAGATGCAAATAAACATGAGACTCACTTCCATTTTTATTTTATTGTGACCGAGCGCCTATTTAACTGTTCCGTATTCGTTGTGGATACCGAGTTCGTTTCAGATACTGTCTTGTACTTATTGTGGATACCTGACTCATTAATCGTTGAGCCTGTGGCTTTATGTGCACATTATGATCTTTAAGCTCTTTTTCACGTTTGTCACTCCGATCACAACTCTATTATTTGATTATGCATATCAATGTAATGAAAATGCATTAAAACACATATTATGCTATCAACAATTCTCATTCAATGTGCACAGTCATATATCACATTCATCGGATCTAAGTCTGGCATTTAACATATAGTTGAGAACACAATTTCCATATTCACATTCAATTTCCAAACACTTCCAATACAATCCCGAATATTAAACTCCTCGAATAATTGATGGTCTAGAATTATCACAATCATATCAGTAACAGTTCAATATCTAATAGTCAATTAAAAACAATTCAAATATAGTGAGTAAACATCTAGGTTAACTCACAGTATGCTCCAGATAACTATTGCCTTGACAAGCCGGTAATGTCTAGAAGTTGTCAGTCAATTTGTGCTTCTAAATCATGCAATACACACATGTGTACACATTAGTAACTTGTTTAATCAAATAAATACTCAATCATACACATGTATATTTGTTATGTTCAATGCATGCTCAACTGACTTTCCCGAGTATGTAACCTTATTCACAAATCAATCTTATTCAATCGTCATAGCTTGCATATAACTTGTTTGCAATTAGGTTATGCTTTAGGTAAGTTTGATTACCCTAAATTCATCAATTCTTTCCAAGTATTAAATATTCACACAATTTCCCAATTCTTATTCAATCATACCTAGTTCATTTCTTATATCCTTTGGATCACATTTGCTCTCACGTGAACATTTTTATACCATTAACAACTCATACTTCTATACATTGATATCAACCATTCCATTCCTTAATTTATAACCTCAATTAACAACTTAAACTTATCAAACACTTAATCACTTAATCAAGCAACTTTCTAGGTTCATTTCAAGCCCCAATCAAGTCCAATTATACCATTATAAAGTGTTTTAACCTTATATAGTCCAACAATTGCCCAAAACTAACCTTTTCTCCTTCTAAAGTACTTCCCATGATTCATTTTGCGTCCAATTTTTTCTCCTTCATACTCTATCCAACACACCTTCACCAATGTCCATCAATTTCACTTTAATTCTACCTTATTTATGCTTCAATCCCTTATCAAATTCATGTCCAAACCCAATTAAAAAATCTTTCATTAGACAACTCACAAATCATTATCGTTCACACATCAAAATTAAAACAGAAACTATCATTCACTATCAATTATGTATCCTAGTTTTGTTACCATTTCAAGATCACTATATGAGCACATTTCTTTAACATAAATTCACCTTCATTATACCTCAAATCCTAATCTAATTCATTCATAAAACAATTCATAACCTAATGTTCATAAATTAAGAATACAACAGAAAAGTATCCAACTTCATGCATAAATTTTCAACACAATTCATTATCAGTATCATATACAATTCATCCCAATTTCATCATCATAAATTCTCTATTATAACATGCCGTAAATATCAGTCTTTTACTTACTTTTCTAGCTCAAATTCCAGCTCAAAGGTTGAGCTAATTCAACTCTCCGTGTATGCAAAAATCATCACGAATTCAAGGTGGGAATTGAATGGATTTCAACTAGGATCAAAGGCTATAACAAGAACAACTATGTTTTGATTCTTTACCTAACTTAGCATGGATTTTGGTGTAGCAATTTAGAAGACTTAAACCAAAAATGCGGAGTAAGGAGATGGATGTAGGTTTCGGTGGAGAGAGCAAGAAAGAAGAGGAGCACAACAAAAACTTTCTAGCACTTGCTTAATTCAACTAGGTGCAAGGTGTCATTAATTTGGATTAACATGTGTCCTTAAGCATGCTAGCCACTTATCATCTTCCTAAGCCACCAAATGTCACCTAGTTATTAGTTCATTTGACACTCCGTGATCAGTGTCATTTGTCAATTAATTAGCTATGCCCAATGTCACTCATTCATCTATGTCAAATGTCACTTATTCGTAGGCTTAATCATCTTAATTTTCCATGTATCTATTTGTCTTACCACTTGGTATTTTGCCTAGACCAAATGTACATTTAAATTCATCAATTTTCCAATTTTACCAAATTAATTCCAAATTTACTACTTGTAATCAATCAAACCAAAATGCAAGGCATAAACAATACACAATACACAATTCACATCATGATCATTTTGACCTTTTCATACCCCCGAACAAGTGAATTGAGTGCATATAAATTCTTTGCAATATGTACTAAATCATAATTCATATGTGTATGCTATTGATATGCATGTGAATGAAATGCAATTCATGAATTTTTAATGATATAGCTTCTATGCAATGGTCTAGGGTTCTAATCCCTCAATTTGAAAAATCGGCTATTACATAGCATATCACTTTATCAATCTATTGTAAATAATTAATGAGAGTTACCTTGAGAAAGTGTTTTACCTTGAGAAAATGTTGATTATTAGAGATTTATTTGAATATTCATCCTTAATTGACTTGACTAACCTGATCAAAATCATTAGTTTCAAACATATAAGTAAAATGCAACTTGGTATTTTTAATAACAGAAAATTGAAAGGTCACTATATATAATTTTAATTATCTTAAAGGTCCAATAGGGGGATCTCATTTTTTAAAATAATAATTTATACAGTGAAGAAAGACTTTTTAAAAAACTAGAAATTAAAGATTTGAAACTACGATTTATTATAAAAATAAAGATATGTTGGAATTTATAAATATGATTTAAGTTAGGTTTATTATTTAATTAAAAATTAGTATATGAAATATTTATTTAAATTATATTATTTACGAATTATCACATTCATTTGATAATTTATTAAATGAATTACATTAAATAAAGATGGTAAAAAGATTTTAAAACAGGTTTGATCTGATTTGAAGTTAATTAACTCAAAGATTAAACTTTAGTTTAGGTTTAAATTTGGGAAAATGTTAAAAGTTTGTTTTTTTTATTATTTGAATAACATAGTTTTGAAATTTTAAAAATTATTATTTTGGAT
>JAOSBL010000004.1:419714-430995 GCA_027568915.1 Erythroxylum roraimae | reverse complement strand
GTTTGACTTTAGTTGTAATTTTAATTAAATCCAAGAACATGAAAAATAAGATTTTTCATATAAAAGGAAAAATTAGAAAAAATTAGATGCTAGCACTTCTTACATTTTTCCTCTCAAACTGGATTTGAGTTTTCTTTGAATGGATCTGTGGATACTATTAGAAGCCAGACGATTGAACGACTCATGGATTAACGGATTCAAAGGAACAGAAAATTGTAACACGAAATCGAAATAGGTTAGTAGAGCTTTGTCAATTTCTTGTTTTATGTTTCTAATTAATTATGTTAAAGTTGATTCTATGAAAAAAAATTATATTATTTCCGCTGCTCTAAGATTTGATCTTGCCTTATTTTTCCAACACGTATACGTATAGTCTGATTGATGTATTAAAAGATGTGAAATTGTGTACCACGAGATTTTTTGTCATTTTGGTCAATACGAAAAGAGCCAGTCTGTACAAGATGTGAGGTACTAGCAGATCTGGTCAACCATTAGGTATGTCCTTATATATTGTATTGTAATTCTATCTACTTAAATTTTCTGCATGCTAGCTTTTACTTATTTTTCTGTAAACTGCATCACTATTTTCTTGTCACATCTGCATGTGGGTCAACAATCTCTCTACAATGTAGGAGTAAGGCTGCGTACTTTCAAACCTTTCCAGACCCGGCTTCACTACGGAACTTCGGATTGGGTATGATGATGACATTAGTCGACTCCTAGTCACCATAATGAATTGATTTTGTTTCTAATGTTTCTTTAAATTGTTTTTTAAAATTATAAATATATCACATATTAGTTATGTCAAGTTGATTGGATACAGTAGAGATTGCTAAGAATACTAAGAGATTAAAGAGGGTATGCGAGCATTTTGTATTGTAACACACGTTCATTCGAGTAAGAGAAGCTTTTGGATTGTATATTTGGTATAATTTGAATTTTCAATTAAATGCAGGCATAGGACTCTGTAAATTTGTTTATGTCCTTTTTCTCTACTATTTTTATATTTATTAATTTGTCACAATCATTTATTAAAATAGATAATTTATTTATTAATTTTATATAGATTTAAAAAATTACATAATTCACCTTCTTCTCGTTCAATTTAAGTTCAAAAGATTTGTTTAATGAGCTTAATTGAACGTTTAAATTGAATTCATTGTTGGACAATTTTGTCGTTTCCTATTAAATTGGACAATTATTAATTATTAATTATATTTTTATTTTTAAATAAATTATCAGTTAAGTTACATAATTTGATCAAGATAAAAATAATAAAGTGACTCAATAAATGACCTAGATTAATGGGTCGAAGTCCGAGTAGAAAAAGGATCCCAATTAGTGTGGATCAGACCCATATCGGCCTTGTGATAAGGAAGCCCGATATGGAAGCTATATAAAAGTTAAGGTCTCTTGCAGTTGCTCATATCAATTGTAAGCATAAGGAATCTCTGACCAGTTAGGAGAGCTTACGTATTGAAAAAACTGTAGAAAGACTTAGCCTGTATCTCGGTAAACACCTTTCGTAAATATCCTGGAAGATTCGTAATCATTTGGAGCTCGGAATCGACATCGGACTTAGAGATAGAGCTGAAATCAGATATTCTACATTACCTTCATTTTTAATTCCTTCGTGTTGATCCTGAGTACGTAATAAGGTCTATATTACGAATTATATTCATCACTTTTTAAATTTATTAATTTATTAAATAATTTTTTGAAATTTATAACTTATAAGATATTAAATATAACTAAAAATCTATGTAATTTGTAATTAAAAATATATCTTCCAAGTTTTCTTATTTTATGTGTATATATATATATATATATATGAGATAGAAACAAAGAGAGGTAGATGGGCATAGTTATTGCCTTCATGCCCGTCTATCACTTTATCCTTAACTGGGATTCACAAGGAGAAGTAGATGGGCATAGTTACTGCCTTCATGCCCGTCTGTCACTTTATCCTTCCAACTGGGATTCACAAAAGAGACAGAGCCATTAAATGGAAAGAAATTAATGTTCAATATGACTGGAATGCACATTTATATTTTTATTATACAATATTTAAGTCTCTCTCCTTTTTTTCACTTTTATTTTTAATTAAATTTTTTTTATTTGAAGTATTTTTATTTTTATTTAAAATTTGTCCTATATTTATACTTTACAACTTTAGTTAACTAAACACTATTTAATTAATTACTGTAAAGTTATAATTGATATATTTTAAAATACAAAATATATACATTTATTTATTATAATTTTCATAAAATTAAACATTTAATTATTAACAATAACGTTGGACCTCATCAGAGAAAAAAACTTTTTATTATTTAAAAAATAATTCAAATTACTAATTCATCCATTCAATATGTAAATTTGCAAAAATTATAATTATTTTATTAACGTTAAAAACATTTTTTTTCAAAGGCTTCTCGCTTTGCGAAAATACAAGAGAGGGACATCGTGTTGTTACGTAAAACAGAGAACCTTGTATAATGAGGTTTAGAAAAAAAAACGTATTATATTATTTTATAAATTTTAGAAAATGGTCAATCAACCTCTTAAAATTATTTTTTTTAAAAATCATATATTAAATTTATTTATGTAATAAATTAACAATCATCTTAAAATATTTCAATATATCATAAAATATTTTTAAAATAAATAAATAATTTAAAATTAGTGTATTTGTACTAATTCATATATGTTTTAGTATCATTAAAAATGGTGTCCATGTCCCCCCTTATATTTTTGGTTGTACCTAAAATTTTTAATAGAATGAAATATAATATAATATAATATAATAATTTATAATGAAATAGAAATAAAATAAATGTAATACTAGAAAATTGTTATTTAGGAGAGATAGAAAAATTTATAATGTAATATAGTAAAATATTATTTTAAAAAAAGATTTATGATATAATATAGTGAAATATTGTTTATTATTTTATATTACATACTAAACCTCTTAATTTATAAGTAACTTATTTTTACCGTTTAGGATAAAATCAGCGGAAACAAGCCCCGATAGTGCGGTATGCGGCAAAAGACTACGTGCGAAATGTTATGCTTTGGTGAGCTTTGCGGGCACCTAATGCTACGAATGGGCTTCATCGGTGTGGGTTTTCTAGCTAGTTTTGACGCATTGGCTGTTTATGAGTGAGCCTTGGCGCACGTGACAATTTGGAAGTAACTTATTTTTACCGTTTAGGATAAAATACAATGTAATATAAAATTCTCTCGTTTTATCCTATTTAATTTAATTTAATTTAATATTTAAATAATATTTAATTTAATTCCATTCCGTGTAATTCCGTTAATAACCACCGACTAAAGCCTAATTGATTGCGCCGACCGACTCGCGTAGCATAGTTAGTTGGACGTTCCGTCTAATGATTTTTCCTCGCAGTAACGACTCTGTCCGAGCGCACTGACGCAGTTCCTCACGCAATTACTTCATTTCTTGCTCTTCTTGGAGACTTCTGTCTTCATTCTTCTTCTTCCTTATCGTCTCTGTTTACTATTTTAAGAAACGTAATCAGAAATTTGTTGATACCCCTTTCTTGTCTTGCTGTTCCGTTTCTCTGCGTGTAGACATTGCGCGCTACTGCTGTTTTTTTAACCACCCATTGTGTTTATGCTTCGTTTGTATCGACTTTGTATTTGATTACGTACCCGTTTCGTGTTTGGTGGGATTGGAGAGTTCATGACACAAGCGGAACGGAACAAAAATCGTGTCGCCGTGTTGTGGAAACCGACAAAGGGAGTTTGGTTTCGCTTTCGCTTACTTTTTGTTTCACGTTTTTTCGTTTCTGTTTTGACTGATATGGTGGGGTTAGATCACCAAAGTTGTTGACTGAGTAATCAAAGTTGGGTTCTTGGAAATTACTTATCTGGGTTATTGCCCGCTTAATAAATGAGCAATGGAATAACCTATGAGGCGTGTAACCCACTTTTGAATCTCTTGGGTCAATGCTTGGTTGAGAGGGTTGTTGGTGACAAATTCACCTATATAACTTTCTTGTATTGTCTTGGAAAAAAGTTGTATACTGATTGTGCCTCTGTATACTTGTTCGAGTTTGACTCTGGGTTGTTTTGGGCACTTAGGATTTGGCTCTGAATTGCTGATTTAGGAAACAAAACAAAAGGGTACTTGTTTTGGCATTGATACTGCACAATTAGTTTTTCTTTGCAAACAGGGTGTCGTGTAACTGCGAGGAGAAGATGGTTGAGAATGTGGGAGCAGTAAATCATGCTGTTTATTCAAATGGGTTGACTCAAACTTTTCAGAATTTGAATGGCTCTGTGGAAGAGAAGCTTGATGAACTTCGAGGCTTGATGGGTAAAGCAGAAGGTGATCCACTGAGGATTGTTGGTATTGGGGCTGGTGCTTGGGGTAGTGTGTTTACTGCTTTGTTGCAAGATAGTTACGGCCACCTAAGAGAGAAGGTTCTGATAAGGATTTGGAGAAGGCATGGGAGAACTGTTGATAAGGCCACAGCTGAACACTTGTTTGAAGTGATCAATTCGAGGGAAGATGTCTTACGAAGATTGATTAGGCGTTGTGCCTATTTAAAGTATGTTGAGGCAAGATTAGGCGATAGGACTCTATATGCAGATGAGATTTTGAAAGATGGTTTTTGCCTGAATATGATAGAGACCCCTCTTTGCCCCTTGAAAGTTGTAACCAACTTGCAAGAGGCTGTTTGGGATGCAGATCTTGTCATCAATGGATTGCCATCAACTGAAACAAAGGAGATCTTTGAGGAAATCAGTCGGTATTGGAAGGAAAGGATTACTGTACCAATAATAATCTCTCTTGCTAAAGGTGTAGAAGCTGAGTTGGATCCCGAGACGCGTATAATAACTCCCACTCAAATGATTAATCGAGCAAGTAATATCATTATATCCTTTCAGTATTTTCTGCAATCTGTTAGTGAGTCGTCATATGTGTATGGGACTTGTAGCTATTATTGTTATTAACAATCTCTTTTTCAGCTGGAATTCCAATGGAGAACATCCTCTATCTTGGAGGACCTAACATCGCAGCGGAGATTTACAATAAAGAATATGCTAATGCTCGAATATGTGGAGCAGAAAAATGGAGGAAACCATTGGCAAAGTTTTTGAGGCAGCCTCACTTTATAGTGTGGGATAATGGTGATCTTGTCACTCATGAAATTATGGGTGGCTTGAAGAATGTGTATGCGATTGGAGCTGGTGAGATCTGTGTCTTCTACACTAAAGTTTAGCTTCATATTGAATTGTTAAGTTTATTTATACCTTTCATTGCTGATGGTATAGCCTTAGAATTGGAAATAAGGTGACACATATATTTCCCCTGGGCAACCTTAGGAATTCTAGTTGATTCTTGTTTGACTTCCTATCAATATGATTCTGCATTCATTGATCAAAAATCTCTTCTTTGTTGTATCCTATATTCTTGATTTTTGCTCCAATTGCAATCTTCTCTACATGAAAGGAAGTACTTGTGATATAAAATCTGGAATAATATGTTTTCTTGAACAGATTATCATTTTCTAATTCCCAGTCACACTCTTACAGGAATGGTAGCTGCTTTAACCAATGAGAGTGCTACCAGTAAATCAGTCTACTTTGCACACTGCACATCAGAGATGATATTCATCACGCATCTGTTGGCAGAAGAACCTGAAAGACTTGCTGGCCCTTTATTGGCTGATACTTACGTCACCTTATTGAAAGGTCGTAATGCATGGTATGGTCAACAGTTGGCCAAAGGTGAGTTGACCCTTGAGATGGGTGATAGTATCAAGGGTAAGGGGATGATTCAGGTATTATTCTTTATCACTAATGCTTGTGTTGAATATATAAGTGCTCTACCTTGTTGAAATAAACTGATTTTGTTTTGAATTTAGTTTTGATAAGAATAGTATATCGATAGAGCATAGGCATTGATGATCTTTTCATCATCGTTCTGCATTTCGCCTCTAGTTTTTTTTTTGGGCTCCAGTCCTAGTTTACGGTTCAACCTTGGAGATCACTTAGACTTCTAATTCTGCCATTGCAGGGTGTCTCTGCAGTAAAGGCATTTTATGAGCTGCTCAATCAGTCTTCTTTGAGTGTCCTACATCCAGAAGAAAACAAGCCTGTAGCTCCAGTTGAGCTTTGTCCCATTCTGAAGATGCTTTACAAAATACTTATAGCAAGGTATACCCTGAACGTCACTCTTTAAAAGATTGCAATCATCTTGAACAGCTACTCTCTCACGCGCACTTGTTCTCATTTGCATAGACAAAGTAGCAGTCTCTGAATTGAATGGTTACTTTAGTTTTAAAGCTCATCATCCTGTTGAATGCCTTGCTAAGTAAGGTCCAAATGTGCACTCTAAATCTCTAATTCATGTAACCTCTTTGCCCATTCAGGGAGTTCCCTGTGCAGGCCATCCTTCAAGCTCTAAGGGATGAAACGATGAACGACCCAAGAGACCGTATTGAGATTGCACAATCCCATGTTTTCTATAGACCATCACTACTTGGTCAAAAACCTTGATCCCATTCTGAACCCTCATTTCTTGGTCATTAGTGTAACAACCTTATAAGTCTATATTTCCAAAACTTCATTCCTAGTTACTAAACTGCATGAGATGGAACCTAAATACTTTGCAGTACCCATTCCCTCATTTGTTAAGTTTTGCTTGATTTACCAACAAAAGGGTGCGATCTCGAATCACAAGACTTGCAGGTGCTCTGATTTTAGTAATCACAGTGAGGTTGCTGGAGAAGATGCAACTTTTAGACATCTGATGCAGAATGTGGGAACAGAAAGGCTACAAAGGACTAAAACTTCTTCTCTGCAGCTATGATTTTGTTCAAGCATCAAGACTTTGATAATGACTTGTGATCTGTTTTTACTGAATTGTCAAAGTCATCAATGAAAGTTGATTTGCAGTTGAAATACGAGAAGACTTGATGTCTGTTCTAGCATACGATGAGAGTATTGTATGGTTTTAACGTCTGAATTGATGACTATAGAGTGGTTTATGGTTGAAACTAGTACGGTATGTGATCATTTTTAATTTTATCCTTAAATCTTAATTAATGAAAATATTTAAATATTTATGTAATTATTCATTATTCATATTTTTTTTTTCTTATGTTTTAAAAATTTTCATTTCCTCCTTATAGTCAACCTTTTTTTATATAGTTTTCACATATTTTTAATTAAAATATTGTAACAAAATTTTTTAAGTCTTATATAACAACGTTTTAAAAATATAAATAAATGATAAATCAATTAAATATAACAAAAAGAATTACAATATAATTAAATAGTTCTAAAAAGCTAATAATAATTTAAAAATGCGAAGAACGAAAGAGATAATGTAATTATTGTAATTATCCAAAGATGGAATAACAACTATTTAAAAGGGAAAAAAGAAATAACTAGAAAAGGTACTGTGTGTTAAAACGCCGTCGTTCTGCTTTTCTTTTACGGTGCCAAAAGAACGACGCGTACAGGTGAGAGTACAAACGACCTGAAACGCTTATGGCAATAGAAAAAGGGTAACATTAACATCAGAGATTTGAGGAGGAGGTTAAAGTACACAGACCGGAGAGAGAGAGACATGAAGTCTTTAGTAGACTACGCTTCTTCTTCATCAGACGACGACGTACAGGAAGATACTATAGAACAAGAAACCCGAAACGACGCTAAACAAGTCGCGAAACGCGAACCTTCGCCTCCTAAAATGCCCACAACTGACCAGTAATCTCTCGTTCTCTTTTTTATTTTTCTCTGAATACTGTTTTTTACATTGCAATACTAAACCCTAGAATATTGTTGGTTTTGTTTGGTTGATTGGAAATTGCGAGAAAAGGAGAGGAATTTCAATCTTGTGCTTGCGGCTTGAGGTTTATGTAGTTTAGGAGAGGTATTTAATTTATTGCTAATTAGGGTTTGAGATAGGAATTTATGGGATGTGGATACTTTATACTGAGTTTGCATGAATTATAGAAATTCTGATGATTTGGAACCTTTGATTCTAGTGCTGAAATTGTCACAATCCCGTTAAGCAAAAACTTATAATCCATGTCATGTTGATTGAAGGTTTTTTTTTTTTGTTTAATCTTGACATGTGTAGGAGATCTGGGTTGGCATCAAATGAACAAGTACGACTACAAAATAATGCTCAACCATCAGTCACTCCTGTGATGAGGCTTCCGGATGCTTCATTGCTGTTGAATTCGCCTAGCTTCTCACCGATGAATGGGAGTGACCATGCTTCTCGAGTTTCAGCTGCAATGGCTGAAAATGCCTCGCGCAAGAGAGACTCGAATGGATTGAGTTCCTCGTTACCTCGAAATAAAATACCAAAAGGGACCTTGAGGCAGACAAAGAGCGTACCTGATACTGTTGGTGGTTTGCTGGTCCCTCCTCAGCTTAGCGGAAGGTGAGCTGTGATTAATTGATGTTTGCTTGCTGTTGTTGTAATTTTCTCGTTAGTTCTTTGGCATGGGCTATCATTGCTCCTTTTTTCATCACGAGTTTGGATGCCATTTGGAATAACTGAGTTCTCTGATGAATCTCTAATTCGCTTGCTCTGGTATGAATCTTTGACTGTAGATTATGAGAAGGTATCACAATGTAGTGTATTGAACCACGTATAGGCTTGTGAGGTGCTAGGCATATTCATTGAAAGACTAGAATCTTGAGGAGATCATTTAATCAGTTGAATAAGAACAAGTCAGATGATGTTGTTCTAAGTTACTCCTTTTTTCATCTGGCTGGGTATGCGCTCTTAAATTATTGTTGCATATTCAGCTCCTGTTGCATCTGCTAAGCTGACTTCTAGTGAAGTCAAACCATGATGAGAATTTTGTGAACTTGCACATTCAGGCGGCTTATGATCTTGCAGAGTACAATTCATAACTTGGTCCCCGAGTTGAGTATAACTCTTAAAGAAGCTTAAAGTAATAATTAGTCTTTGCATATTAATCCTCACAAGATGCAACTTTTATCTCTCAAGTTTTCTGAGATTACTGCAATCTGATTTTCTTTTATGTATAACAAAAATCTCGGGTGTTGATGATCTAATTTTGTTTCATGTCAGGAGTAATGTTGTAACTGAAGATATGGGGAAATTGTTTGTGAGAAAACATTCGGAGCTGTCGTCTGAGTTGAATACTTCTGAGTAACTGTAAGTTTTGTTGAATGCGTGGGTTGGTGTAACTTTGTATAATGCACAAACATGTAACCTTTGACCTTCTGAATGTTATTTAGACTTTAATTTTAGGGATTTCAATCCAGATTTTACTTGCCCGGTGAGCTTAGGTACCAATGTGCGGTCAGTATAAAATTTGGTGATTAAAGTGTTCAGGTTCTAGTTGATGGGTCTGCTTACTGTTACTGTATAGTGTAGGTACCAATGTGTGGTCAGTACACAATTTGGTGATTTAAAGTGTTCAGGTTCTAGTTGATGGGGTCTGCGTACTGTTACTGTATTCATTACTGGGTCTCTTCGGGTATTAAGGGAGTTCTATTGCTGATGTTAATGGTGGATATTTACGCTTAATGCTGCACTTTCTTGGTCTTTTCTGCTTTTTCGAAATCTGCTTTACTGATAGTTAGAGAGAGCGTTTAATATCTTCTTTTCTGAGTAATTTTTAATTATTAAATAAATAATCACGTTTTGGTCATTATTGTGTTTTTCATAAGAATGTAAAAAATTATATTAACAAAGATAAAGAGTTATGTAATTTTTTAAATGTTAATTTTTATCAATAATATGAGTGAAATACTAATGAAGTTAATTTTTATAATTTAAACACTTATTAAAAAATTTTAAAATACATAAAAATAAACAAGTTTCAATTTGTTATACTATTAATGGAGCCATCGTAATCACATTATTTAGTAATCAATCAGAAATTGGATTTAAATGAAATTACCTGTTTCATTTGTACTGTTTTAATTTTGTTCCAGTCCATTTTATTTATATATTTATATAAGACTTATATAAACGTGTGGACGAGATGAACTGAAACAGAGTTGAAATAACATACGTGACACAAGTAATCACGTCCCAATTGGATTGGATTGCCCCTATGTTGAAAAGAAAGCACCTACCCTCCCCTTAGGGTTTGATTGTAGGTTTGTACCTAATTTCTATTAAGTGGGCATCAAAGTCCAAAAGGTGCTGTTTACATACCCCAAAGAACAAGAGTATAGCCCTTTTTAGCATTTTTTCAAAGAATCACTTTTTGACAATTAACTACAATCATTTATATTTTTTATAAATTTGATTTACATTTATTCTTATTAGTTTTGCTTTTCTTATCAGTTCAACACATTTCGAATTATTTCAAATCCAATCGAACCTTTAAAATCTCAATCAAATTAAATTTGGATTGTTGATTGTAAGTATTATATACCTATGTGTATATGCGTGCGTGCGTGCCTGCCTGTGTGCATGTGGTGCGCGTGCATACGCATGCGTGCGTGTTTGAGGTATAAGTAGTTTATATGAAATTTTAAACACCTTATTTGACGAATTAAAACTCAATCTAGTAAATTATAATATAAATTTTAAGGGATTTAAATAAATTTGGTCGAATAAATTAAATTTAAAGTTGGATTTATTTATCTTGAAAAATAATTTCTCTACTAAGTAAAAATTATAAGACCTACTTAGATCTCAAGCGTTAATAAAATTTTTATAAATTATTATTGTTGTTGTTTTTGATTCGTTCATCTATCATATACTTGTGCTTATCAACATATGCTTTCCAATTTGTTATAAATCACAAACTTATTAAATGCCTTAGTAGAATCAAAATATATTACGCAAGCCTTGTTTTCAACTGTTGTACGTGTTATTGCACATTTTTAATGCCATATAATGTAAACATTAACCCAAAGCCGTACCTTCTCATTACTATCAAGAGCCATAATGTTAACCATAAAACGTCCCAATCAGATGGACCATGATTAGCTCACGCTTTGAAATTTTAAGTCATGATTAGAGAATCCAATCAAACCAAGCTCCAACTCACCAGCAGAAAGACAATATGGTGCGGCTTGTTCTTATCCATTTTGTGTCAACTTGGCTGTTTCGGTGTCATTTTGATCTAAAACAATACTATTTTAATTTATTAAATAATATCTATTAAAAACAAGGTTTTCAAATTATCCAATTTTTAAATTAATTTTTATAGACTCAGTCAAAATTGAAGCTTGATTTGAAAGTAATCAATTTAGATTAATTAGTTTAACAATTGTTTAAAAATCAAACCGA
>JAOSBL010000004.1:393847-409841 GCA_027568915.1 Erythroxylum roraimae | reverse complement strand
GTAATTTAATTTAAGTGATTAATGATAAATATTTAACTACATGAATTCTATCTTTAGATATAAACATTAAAGAAGGGATAAAAGACTACACACCACTCTATTTTTTAAAACTAAAAGTTGGTTAAGTTAAATTCTGATGGCGCCGTAAGGCAAGGGGGCACTCAGGCATCCGCTGGAGACTTGATTAGGGATTGGCAGGGTAACTGGTGTGGGAGGTTCCAGCAGAATCTCGGAAGGGGCTCGCCAGTGGAGGCGGAGCTTTCGGGCGTGTTCTCAAGCCTTTCACTGGCCTGGGACCTCAGTCATCGGAAAGTTGTGGTCAAAGTGGACTCTCTTGAAGTCATAAATATTCTCTCAGACCCGCACACTGTTCTCACAATGTTTTCTTTTTTGGTGGCAAGTATTCAAGAGCTACTGTAAAGGGAGTAGGATGTTCAACTCCAGCATGTCTGTCGGGAAGGGAACCAGTATGTCGACGGTCTCGCCCAACTTGCTGGCTTTTTACACCCGGGCCTTCACATACTTCGGGAGCCACCGTTTAGAGTCCAGGAGCTTATCTGCCGAGATGCACAAGGCGTAGTTTACCCTAAAGCGTTGATTTAAGTGTTATGCTTTCCTTGTAAACAAAAAAAAAAAAAACTTGAAAATTGTGTTTGTTCTTTAAAATTCTCGAAAAAAACTCCTGAAAATAGCGAAAGACACGCAATGTTAATATTTGACTAATCAAATTATGTTTATATAACAATTCCGACTTAAGTCTTTAACTCAAATTAAATTAATTAAATCCAGCTAAAAATAATAAATTATTATAATTATTGTTAATTATTAATTTAAATCGAGTATAATTACTTTACTTGAAGTTTAAGAGTTGACTTGGATTATTGTGATAATAATATTTAATTAATTCATATTTAATGTTTATATTGTCATCGTTATTTTTTACCAAAATCTTAAAAAAGAAGTATTTTTGGAAAAATTAAAATATTATAAATATTATAAAAGTCTATGTCTTAGTGCCTGTTTAAATAGGCTTTTGGGAGGACAATAAGTACTTTTTTCATCGTAAAAGCCTTTTTTAAGAAAAATGGGTGTTTGATTGTAAAATAAAAAAATACTTCTTTAATAGATATGACTTTTTTGGCAGCCAAAATACAGCTTTTTAAGAAACTCAAATTTGAAGCTTCCCAAAAAAACTCTCAAATGGCTTTTTTCTGGTAGATTTTTCAAAACAATTAATGAGCATAATTTTCAGTCCCTTTTGACTTTATATTTTACACATAATTTCTGCAATATCCACAAATTCATCTTCACGTTTATCTTGGAAATCATCTTCTTTATTACAATAAAATACGTGATTTATTATGTATTTAATTATTTACTAAACTTGAATATTTATTTTAAGATTTATATAATGTTATTTGACTTTTTTATATGTTTTAATATTTATTTTTGATATTAATTTTACTTATGATATAATCCATATAAAATATTTTGTTAGATATACTTTCATTTATGTTTCATATGGTTTAAAATTATATAATAATTAATATATTGTGCTTTGCATATTGTTTAATATACTTTAAATAATTTTTATATGCATAAATAATTTTTATTACAAAATAAAATAAGTTAAAATTAAAAGTATTTTTAAATTTTTTATGTTGTCAAATAGTAGCTTTTAAAAAAATTTAAATAACAGCTAAACAGTAAAATGACTTCTTAAAAAAAATCTCAAAAAAATCTTTAATAAAAAGGCTTTATTAATAAAAACTTCCCTGTATAAGCTCAAGTGAGGCTTTAATCTCGAAAAATTAAATGAATCAAGCATTCAAGCTCAAAGCTTCAATTACGCTCATAAAAGTTTGCTTATCACTTGGGCTACTCATTTCACAATCCAACATCTATCTTTGACAAAGCTTACCCTACATTAGCAGGCGAGACGCGAAGGTCGAGGTTAATTAATTTCATCATTAAAGTTTTAAAAAAGGAATGTATTAAAAAAGACAAAAGAGGAAGCAAACATCTTAGTCGAGGCCCACGGCCCACCACAAAACGCACAAGTTGCCTGATTGCGACAACATGGGGTCTGGTTAAAACGAACCACCAGTGGGAAATGGGAGGATCTTTCCTCGAATCTTTCTTTTACTCCATCTTTTTTAATTTTTTTCTCTCTATTTTTAATATCAAAAATCATTGGTAACAACGCATTGACGATTACAAGGACTATACGTAATGAAGTCTTAACATTGTTTTTTTATATACACTAATTATTTTAAAAGTTTTTTAATAAATAAATTTCATAGTTTTCAATATTTTCAATTAAAATATAAATGAATTAAGAAAAATAATAAACTTTTAATTATACTTCAAATATTGATAAAACATATATAGGCATAAACGTAAATTTAAATTTTAAATTGAGTATCAGTAATTAAAACTTTTAATTCGTTCGATCGGTTCAGTTATAAAAATCCAATTCCCGACGCCTTTTTTATAAATTCGGATAAATTTAATTACTAGACAATAGTAGGTTTTAAACATTTGAACACGTCATTTTTGTTATAATACTAAAAATATAATTTTTAAAATTTGTTAAGAAAACTCATAGTTATTATTTTTATACAGATTGACTAAATCATAAATTAAGACTTGAACTCATACTTGAGATAATAAAGGCAATTCCGCACATGAATTATGTGTACCGACATCATATGTAAGTTGCCCCCACATAAGTAAATGATTGTTGTATTTCTTGCAACTTTCTGTTCATTTGTCCTCTTTTCACCTCTCACTTTCCAAAGACTAAGCACAAAGTGACTGTTATAATTCACATCACATAACACACTTACCTTTTCTTTACACTTTTTCACGACCTATCATTGTACGATATGGAGACTAAAAGAGAGAAACATAAGAGAGTGAAAAATGGGCATTAATGTTCGGTAAAAAATGGAGTTGGTACTTTAGAAAAGATGAAAGAAAGAAAGAAACCACATGGGATTTGGGCACTCACTATCATTACTAATATTCGGTATAAGGATAAAAGCTAGCCTGATTTTACTTGAAATTAATGTGTCTTATTCGATTAATTAAGATTTTAGGATCGAGTTTGAGTTTAGAAGTCGGGTTGAATGAATAACGCATTATCGAGGGCTCAACTAGTTCTTCACCTATAGGTAAGATTTCGGCTGCCTCAGGCTTTTACAAGAGGGGCTAGCATGAAATTGAATATGGGGCCTAGCCAAAGCCAAGCTCCGCTTTTAACCATCGAGTCACACCCCTTAAAGGCGAATTACCCGTCTCGTTACAAAAAAATATCGTTTTTTTTATTTTAATACAACATCATTTTACTCTTAAGTTTAAGAATATACAGTTTAAAATAATATCGAATTAAGATGCACAATTTGAATTTAATTAAACGTCACTAATGTGATAATTTAACTTAGTTTTTAAATCCAGTCCAAATCAATTATATTCGACTTAAACTAATAATTTAAAGTAATTATAACAAATTATTAGTTTGAGTCATATTTAATTAGTTTATTTCGAGTTTAAAAACTGAGTTAAATCATACTGTAAACAACATTTGATTATTCAACATTTGATGTTTATATTACACGTGTTTTGCCGTTATTTTTTTAATTATGATAAATTTAAAATTAGAAGGATTTTTTAAAGAAATTTATAAATTGTAAAGTTTAGGGCATGATTAAAGTTTATGTTTCTATTTGTTTAATGTCAAAAAGATAACATGTAAAGAGTTAAATTTGTTGGAAAGAGAAGCTTTTGAGCACATGTTCATTGCGGATTTCACATGGAATGTACATAGACAAATTTTTGTCAATTCACGTAGGACCTTATGCCCATTAAAGCATCATCCCTCCACCTCCCTGTCCATGTCCTTTCTCTCCCTCCATCATTTGATAAAAATGTATAGCAACTCCAATAATGGGACTTGCATCATCAGAAGTTGAAAAATATACTGAATTTTGAAGAAAAATGTCAGTATTTATAAGATTCGGCATTGGCCTAGTCTGATTCGGTTGAAGTTAAGCGATTCAATTCGAGTTGATTAAGTTTTGGATTAGTCTCAAACTTTATTTTTTAAGATTTAAGTTGAGTCAAATTTAGCTATATTTAGTCTGACTCGATTTAAAACTTTATAGTTTTAAACGAAAACAACGTTATTTTAAATAAAATGACCTAATAGATCAGCTCAAGTTGTCTGAGTTTTGAGTTAGCCTCAAGCTTTGGTTTTTTAGTATTTAAGTTAGAGTCAAATTTTGTTGTTCAACCTGATCTAAAATTCGAAAGTTTTGATGAAAACAACATTATTCTGAGTAAAATAATTAACAAATTCAGTTCAAGCTTATTGAGTTTTGGGTTAGCTTCGAACTTTTTTTTTAGGATTTAAGTTGAGTCGATTTTGGCTATTCAGCTTAACCCGATCTAAAACTCAAAAGTTTTAGACAATGACGTCATTTTCTTAATTTTAAATATAATAATAATAGAATTAGACTGGGCCCAATCAGGCTCAGGTCGTTTAAATCCGATTGACCTCGTATTTGAGCTGAGAATCCTCAATTGTATGTAATCTTTCTTTCCGTGATCTTTGGGTTATAAAGAATTAACATTATTAATTTATTTTAAAACTTACCCATAGGATCAAAATTTATTTTGATATGAATAAAATTCGAATAGATTGAGTTCATGTTAGACTCAATCTTAAAAATTAAGGAAAAACAAACTTATTTTGAGTTTAGAAACTCGACTGACCCAGTCCAAACTTAGGTTGAATTTTAATTATGTTTAGTAATATTTAAAAAATAAACGAGAAGTTAAACTAATAAGACGGAAGGTTTAAAGTTTAAAAGTTTGAATCGTTATTAAATCATCATAAACCGATTAAAGATTAAATAAAATTAAAGAATTTAAAAAATAATTGAAAGATTTTCTCTACTTATCAAAAAATTTAAAGTTTAATTAAAAAAGACCGTAAAATAAAAATTAATTAATTATTTTAATTTATAAAACTGATGAGTTTATAAAAATTAGCTGATTAATTTATAAACTAATTGATTTTTAACAACATTATTTTTAAAACTAAACGATATCAAAAAGCTAAAATATAAAAAAGAACCAGTTCAAAATTTTTATTATCAAACGGGTTTAATTTTGAAAAATATTGACGTTTAGATTCGAACCTTAGTCGGTTAAACTTTAAATTGAACTCAAACTTACTTGAAAATTCAAACATAACCAGATTGATGATCATATAT
The DNA here is from genome assembly GCA_027568915.1 of Erythroxylum roraimae. Lineage (NCBI taxonomy): Eukaryota > Viridiplantae > Streptophyta > Magnoliopsida > Malpighiales > Erythroxylaceae > Erythroxylum > Erythroxylum roraimae. The sequence continues at coordinate 404,562 of JAOSBL010000004.1, read as the reverse complement.
GATTGAAAATACACATCCATCACCTATGATCCCGTGAAATTGTATTGAATGTATAATATAATTACAGCAGTATGAATCTTATCGTATCTTAGCGATCAATCTTTTTTTGAGCAACTTGTGATGTTTTCAAAGCTGAAGTGATGCTGTGAAGAAAAATACTATGCGCTGCACATCCTGGCTCTCAGATTGTGCCAGACAACACGTCGAACGTCTACTGTTAATATACAATTGCAAATTATTTGCATGTCGTTTTCTTTCACAAGTCGAAGAGTTGTGTGAAAGTGACATGAATCGAGCGATAATACTTGACACAAATGTACTTGAAGACAAAATCACAGAGCTATTCTTCAAAAACCAAGTTCTTTGATACAATGATTGAAGATTTTGAGCTCACACACCCCCTCCAAGTGTGCAATTGTTATTCCACGGGCACCTGAAGATCCAAGTTCAGGACTAGACTGGAGTACAAAGCACCGAGCCAATTCATCTGATCATAGAACATAGTAGAGAGTTGCAGATGTTACGTGGTCCGTAATTTATTTTAAATATATAATTTATAAGTATTAGATAATTTACGTATTGTATACTTAATCGCGGGAATATTCAATTGTTAATAATAAGCGTACGTTCGTATCAAGAGTGTATTACTGATTATTTAAATAATTTAAATTATTAATTTATTAATAACTTTTGGCTTTGAGTATGGAGCAGCCTTAAATTCTTGAGCCAGTTGTTCCGCTCTGTGAGGTGCCTACAAACTAGCGAGAGGATTAATCACTAGGTCCGCCGGTGGATACTCTAGTCTAGATAAAAAAAAACGTGATATTTAAAAAAGTTTAAAAATACACAACCTTATTTTGATAGAAAAAACTATAAAAAATTATATAATTATGTTGAAACTTACTGAAAGTATAATTGGATGAAAAACGATCCAATAATATCAATAAATAGGAAATTCAAAATACTGGATGTAGGAATATCTACAATATCTTGATTTGTTAATCAGATACAATTTGAAAGATTTTATAAGTTCATTGATTGGGGTTTAACAAAAGAGTTTTATAAGCTTCCAAAAATAGAAAATACAGATTAATAGATTGAATTTCAATTATGCCCTAAATAGAAAATTTTGACATTGAATAAAAGTTCTCACATGAAAAGTTGCTTCTCATTCTCGTAAGTCTTTTAACTGTTTTGATCTATATATTACCTATCGCAAAGAGGGACTTTTTAATCCTGCTAGCGATGACGGATGAAATTTTATGTTCCGTAAGTCAATTCTAACCGAGAAGTTGTTTATGTGACTTTTAAGCTTATCGCTATTACAAAGTACGACTTTACCTATTGTTCCGACAGATACATTCATTACAGGCAAAAAGCAGTCCTAACTCCTAAGTTCTAAAGTACAAACACGAAGGATGTGATTATACACGTGTACAAATATGAAGTATAGACATACTAGACCGGGACGTGATCCTCTGTACTCTTCTTCTGTACTTATTTTGTGCCTATTGCATCTTAGCCATCTATTTATGTGACTCACATAAATAAATGACTCAGATGTAATAGGCACAGAGTAAGTACAGAGGAAGGGGTACAGAGGATTTGAGGGCTACTAGACCTGGTTGTGTTAAGACTACAGTGTGTATAGTGATTTTAAAATAATTAATTGAAATATTTTATTTTTATTTTTAAAATTTAAGAAAACAACGCTATTTAAAATAATAATCTAAATTGCAACTATACTTTTTTTTTAACAAGGAATCCATAGTTATCACTTTTTAGATACTCACCGGCTAAATTTCTGAATTAATGCAATAGCTTACAAATTACACTAATTGAATATTTCACATTAGATAAATCTTATACGATAGGCTCAATTGAGAGAACGTAAACGGAGAAATTCAAACACAGAATCTTTTAACCCTATGTCCTCGCTCTACCGACTCAACCACACGGGGCGATTGCAACTATACACTAATGATAACGTTATATTTCTTTTATATTTTAAAAAAATCTATGGATGAATCCCATTGCCACACGTACATTATATTATGTTATGAGATCTTCATCAATAGGTTTTCAATAAATAAATAAATTATGTATATTTATTTAAAAAAATTAAACTGTTTTTAATTTTTAATAAATAAATAAATAATGTACATTTGTTACATTTTTTGTTTGATTATAACAGAAATCTTTAAATTATAACGTTGAATTTAAACTTCTCAGCCGTTATAATTTAAATTATATTATATTAAAATTTTTAAAATTTAAAATATACTTTTAGTTTAATTATATGACCATAAAGTTGGGTATTTATTTCAGCGTTGGCAGGCTTGTTTATACACCAGAAGTCACGGACAGAGGCTGAAGTAATTGTTCCAAAGCATGCCGTTGTATCGTTTTCAGAAAGATGTAAGTGCGTAAGTTGGGGACCAGAGTCTGATAAGCACAGTCCCTTTCAATGCCAATGTGTACATGGTCCCGTTTCACCGAGTCCTTTCTCAGTTTTTAACCAAATGACCTTTCCTTTCAATAATGTCACTTGTTAACAGCTTTCAGTAAGATAGAGAAGGGAATGATTTATTAGGAGTATGGACACAATACCATCACAGGTGGCAATAGATTGGTTTGGGTTTAAGTACATTTATGGTCACGTATGATTCAGTCACAATGGATCGATTTGAGCTCGAGTACAATTATGTTCCAGTTCGAGTTTGGTCCAAAACTCAATCAAACTTGAGACTCTCAACTTGAACTTAAACTTGAGCTTAAGTAATTCGAAGCTTGATCAAGTTTAATTAAATTTGAATCAAATTTGGTTAAATATATTTTAATTTTTTAAATGATCTTATTTTTAAAAAAATTTTAACTTTTGATCGTACTAGGCTCGGGCTGCTCAAATACAAACCTAATCCAAAATCCCATCAATTTGTGTCATATTCATTGACTTCATATCGGACCAAACTGAACAAACGTCGATAACCCTAATTATGACTTGTAAGTATTACTTGAAACAAATCTGCTATTTTAAGTCCGAATAACTGATTTATCAAATAATTTATTTAGAATTCAAACTTGTATATTATGAGTTCTAAATAAATTATTATGCATAAAAGATAATAACTACAAAATTTATTAATAAAAATCTTAATTTTTATTTGTAAAATAGTGTACCCTTCAATTAACTTTTAGAATTACCAATTTTGAGTTCAAGTCTTTATAATTATTAATAATTTTCTTATTAATTATTAGGAATGATTTATTAGGAGTATGGACACAATACCATCACAGGTGGCAATAGATTGGTTTGGGTTTAAGTACATTTATGGTCAGGTTCGGTTCAGTTACAATGGATCAATTTGAGCTTGAGTACATTTATGGTCAAGTTCGAGTTTGGTCCAAAACTCAATCAAACTCGAGACTCTCGACTTGAATTTAAGTTTGAGCTTAAGTAATTCAAACTTCATCAAGTTTAGTCAAATTTGAATCAAGTTTGATTAAATATATTTTAATTTTTTTTAAAATGATATTATTTTTTTAAAAATTTTTAACTTTTGATCGTACTAGGCTCGGGGCTGCTCAAATACAAACCTAATCCAAAATCCCATCAATTTGTGTCATATTCATTGACTTCATATCGGACCAAACTGAACAAACGTCGATAACCCTAATTACGACTTGTAAGTATTACTTGAAACAAATCTGACATTTTAAGTCCGAAGAATTGATTTATCAAATAATTTATTTAGAATTCATGAATTCTAAATAAATTATTATGCATAAAAGATAATAACTACAAATTTTATTAATAAAAAATCTTAATTTTTATTTGTAAAATAGTGTACCCTTCAAATAACTTTTAGAATTACCAATTTTGGGTTCAAGTCTTTATAATTATTAATAATTTTCTTATAATTATTTTTTATGTGTAGGTGGAATTAATTGGATCATACTTATCATCTAATATAATTTATTTAAAATATATAATTAATAAATAATTGCATTTTCGTAAAATTTTACTCTAGAATAATAATTATTCAATTCTCTCAAACTCGTCAAGAAACGGGTATGTTAAGTACAAGCCTGTACTGTCTTAATTCTGTTTGTAACGAACAGTTATTACAAGATTCTTAATAATTGCAGTACCTGATAGCTAATCAAGTACTAATGATTATAATACGCTGATGTTGACATCTCTCTAGCTACCAAAAAAATACTATATCTTTAATTATTCATAAAACCTTGTCCTTCCTTTCAACTTGTACACATAAAACAATTACATCGTATAAGATCATATAATAAATCCGAAGATACCTCTCAGTGGGAAATGAACTATGGACCTAAGTCAAAAAGACAAATTGGTCTAAGCTAATTTGGCATTATTGTGAATTAGTAAAACAATAGTAACAATATTTTATTAGAAATTTCGTCAAATGTGGAGTTTAAGAGGTTCAAATCTAAGCAATTTTATTTCTAAATAATAAAAACGACCTTTTTTGATATACCCACATGAAAATTATTATAAATTAGCAATAAATGGAAACTAGTCTAGAGGATTACTCGAACAAAAAGAAAAAAAGTCAACGTATTCAGTGCACAAGGTTCTTTATTTTATTAGAGTCTGAAGAGGATCATAATATATGCAGTTTTCTTTTTGTATTTTTTTTAGTCTGGACTAGGGTTTCTACCGGCGAACCCAGTGATTAATCCCCTCGCTGATTTATAGGCATCTCACGGGGTGAGACAGCTGGCCCAAAGATTTAAGGCTGCTCCATACCCAAAGTTAAAGATCGAACCCCCTAACCTTTAGTTAAGGATGGATGAGTCCCTTCCACTCAACCACACCCCTTGAGTTTTCTTTTTGTATTTTTACAAAAGCTATTTATGCGACTTAAAAAAAAATCCAACTCCTTTTTTTGTATTAAATTGAGTATAATTTTTTTTAATGTCCCGTTTATCTAGCTCTAATAACTTGTTTAATTGAGTTTACATATCTTAAAATTGAATTTCAATTTAACTTAAATTAGAAATGAGTTAGATTATGTAGGGTATAAGTTACTTTGTAGTCTTTTACTTTTATAACTTTCGATTTCATGAGTATTTGGTTAATCTCCTTCCCCATCATGTCATTACATCTAATCGTATGATTTGAAACTGATGAGAATGCTGAAGCCTGAGAGAGACGAGAGGAGGAGAAGGAAAAAAAGGAGTTTGGGAAGTGTTACGTAAGAACTGGGAAAAAAAAGGCGGCTTATGTCATGAAAGGCGACAAAGAAAGGTTTGTCTCTAATGCGTACAAAGTCTCTTTCAATGCACAAAGAGAAAATGACTTTATATAAAGGAGGGGATGTATTTGTATCAATTATCACAAAATGTCACGACTCCTTACATATTTATAGTTAAGTGAAATAGAAATACTATAAGAGATGAGACAAAGAGGGGTTTAGGTAGGCATGTTTGGTTTTGTCTCGTCGACCTTACTTTTTCTTTGGTTTATTTATCATTAAGGTAAAGAGCTTTTTCTTAAGCTATTATTGCCCATCCTCTGTCTTTTTCCTTTTCCTTTTCTTCTTTGTTCTCTTTTTTTTAATTATTAACACTAGTAATAATAATTAGTGTACTAAGTCATCTTTTAAGTCTTAACTCAAAGGAATAAGTAGAAAAAAGGGCCTAGTCCTGACCCCAAAATTTTATAATTATCTAGGCATGGTTCGAGGCCTGTACCTGAAAGTCTATTCGAGCTAAACTAATTTATGTTTTTTAATTTAAAATTTAAAAACAAAATCCTTTTAAATTTATGCTCGATATATACGGGTTTTGAATCGATTAGATTTAGCAATATAAGCTCGAGTTATTAGTTTATTTCTTACAGTCAATTAATTAGTTGTAATTTGATAACAAAATAATTTAAAAATATTCTTTATCTTTTATATGTTTAGATGTATATAACACATTTCATCAAATAATTATACATTCCAAATAAAATTATAATGAGATTATAATTATGAGATTCATATTGTATTTATTTATTATCATTAAATTGTTTTCTATTCATTGTTCTATTAAGACTGAATATTAATAAAATATAAAAAAATTAACGTAAATTTTATTTTTTCTTATGAAGAAAGTTGTCGATCTCATAGACTAAAGTATGAAAATGTTTAAACAAAAGTACGAGTACTTGTTAGATAACAAATTCATCGAACAAACATAATATAAGAAATTCATATGAAACGTTAATTATATATTTATGAAAAATTTCATTATAATAATTGTATAAATGATTCTTTAACTTAAGATCTCTGAAGTTATCTTGACTTTCAACAATTTTAATTTGGTTTTTAATTTTATGAAAAAGTTTGAAAATCCAATATCCGCATGTGGTGCTTCTTAGCCTTTTCCTTTTGTCTCAAAACTTTAAAGAAGATTGACAAAATGGACCAAAGTTAGATGGAAAGGTCAACAAAACATGATTTTCACGAGGACCACTTTAAGAAAAATTCAGAAAATAACATAATGGCCGCCGGCAATTAAAGGTATGTTTCTTCTTTTGCTTGGACATTTCGTCGAAGCAGTTGAGTAAGTTCCAATCTCACGAAGTTGCATGTAAAAGGCCATAATAAGTCTCTTTCATGTGTGGATTAAAATTTTTAATGATAGGAGCTCGATTTTCTTGAGAAATAGTATTTTTCATATGGCAAAATTCGATTTTTTTGTTTTTAATCGATGCAAAAATTTAACAATTTAATACATTCCTTTCATATTTAAGAATAAACATTTGATATTTAAAATTTGGAAAAAAATTAAAGAGTCGAGTTTCGAAATAAGGTTCGAATGATGTGTCAGAACGGTTTCAATTCTCCCTTTAAAATTAATATTATTTTAGTATAAATATAAAATTTTAAAATTAAAAGTGATCATTTTAAAATTTTGTCACAAGCAAAATTAGATCAAATTCAATTCAAGACCGACACGTGATACTCGAACTCGGTCGAATTCTAGATTAAACTTGAGTCATTTTGCAAAAAAGATTCGACGGTGGATTGGACCGGGTCGAACTCGTCGGCTGTACCCATTTCTAATATTGCTCACAATCATATTTTCTAGAGGATATCTCAACTAATTTTCAGTACCTTTTGTAATATTTTAAAAAACTAAAAGTAAAATTGGTAAGACAAAGGTTTAAAAAGATCAACTATAATTAAACCGTTATAAAATTAACTGAAAATTAAATAAAATTAAAAAATTTGAAATATAATTAAAAGAGATTTTTCATATTTATCAAAGAATTTGAAGTTTAATTAAAAAAGAGATTATTAAATGAAAATTAATTGATTTATTTTAGTTTATAAGAACTTATTAATTTACGAAAATTGACCAATTAATTAATAAATTGATTGATTTTTAACAACAAAAATTATTAAAAAAATTAAAACCAAACTAAAAATTAAATAATTCAAAGTTTTTAACAGCCGAACCGACTGAATCGATTCGTTTTTTTAATCATTGCCTTTTTGTAACAATTATCGAGATTGATCAGGTGTTGTTTATTATGTATTTATCAATTTAAATATTTTATATTTGAGTTACAATAAAAATTGTTTCTTATTTTGGTGACTTAGAAAAAATAACAGTTGAAAACACGTTGGATTAAAATTTTTAAGTTGTTAATTTATTAAATAATGTTTAAAATAAATAAATATAAATGAAGTCCCCTAAATATATAAACAACACAATTGGATTTAAATTCAATCTGATCTAATTTAAAATTCATAAATTAAGTTAAAATTTAAACTTGAAGATCAATCTAAAAGATTTAAACTACTTAATTCTAGATTTAAATTGATGTTTTTCTAAATGTTTACAAAACTGAAAGTTAAATCAATAAAACAAAAGATTTTTTGTTTAAAAGGATTTTTCAGTCGTGTAAAATTCATTGAATAAAATTAAAGAATTTGAAATATTATTAAAAGGAAGTGTTTTTATCTATCAAAGATAATGAAGTTTAATTGAAAAAAGAGACTGTTAAATAAAATTATTTGATTTATTTTAACTTATAACAACTTATTAATTTGCAAAAATTGATCAAATAATTAATAAATTAATCAATTTTTAACAACAAAATTTATTAAAATAAATTAAACTGAAAAGTTAAAAACCAAACCAAAAATTGAATGGTTCAAAATTTTTACCGTTGAATAGGCCAAATTTATTCTGTTCAATAGTAAAAATCTTAAATCAGATGACTTTCGATTCGATTTACTTTAATAACTCTTATTGTTAAAAATCGATCAATTTATTAATTAATCAGTTAGTTTTGTAAATTAATCAATTAATTTTTATTTAATATTTTTCTCTTTTTTAATTAAAATTTAAATTTTTAATAAGTTAAGATAGTATTTTTAATAATATTTTAAAATTTTAATCTTATTTAAAATTTTAAAATTTGATAAATTTAGAAACTAAAACGAACAATCAAACTAGATTTCGAAATGAGCTCTCGGACCGTAAATTTAGGGGAGTTGGGCCAGATTGGGAGGGGGCAGAATAATGAGATGGAACAGATCAGACAGGAGGAGGCAGAAATTGACTAGCGAAGAAAATTTAGAGAGAAGCATTAATAAAACAAATAGAGAGACAGGACAAGTAGCCAAGTAGGGGAAGATGGGGGGGAGAGAGAGCCCCATGTGGCCTCCTCCTGCTTCCAAGAAACGTCGAACAAACCAGATTTTTATGGTCGGAAAGCATAGGCTAAGAGAAATCAATCATGTAGGTCCAGATAAACCCAAACCATGTCCTTGGTTGGTCTTGGGTGGATGTGACTCTGTCCTGTTTCGCTTGGTCTCTCTTTACATGGTTTGGCTTGATGATTTAGTACTGTGATTAGCAAACAGTTTTGTCTGATATTTCCTGAACTGTTCTGTTCATTACCGTCAAAATCAACATGACCTAATCAAGACCTGACAGATCTGTGTTAGGACTTGGAGTATTGCACTGTGTAGACATGGTAACAGCTTGGGTCTGGGCTGAGCTTGTGTCAAAATAATGTCATTTTGAAGTAATTGTTTAAAATAATGCTATTTTTGTCTAAGGAAAGTTCATTGAAGCCAAATCTTAGAATAATTTTTGAAATTCGAAATTGATCTAAGGGAGTGTTTGGTTTGAGAGTTTGAGAACGAAGGAATGAAATAATTGTAAAAAACAGTGTTTACTTTGGGTTTTCAATTTCAGAAGAATGTATTTATCCCATTAAATTTGGGAATCTACTAAACCTATCAAGAGGGGTAGGTATCGAGTTTTCATTCTATTCTAAGTTTTTATCATGTTTATTTTTTACTCTTTTATTCCTAGCTTTTGCTGTACCATCCTCTTTACTTCCTTATTGCCTCTCAATTCCTTACGATTTCCCATCCTGCCTTATCGCGTCTCATCAACAAAGGAATAGGCGTTGCTATATTCCCTCCACTATTGCCTTATCGTCTATTACAATTAAGGGTAAAAATGGTATTGTATTATCTTTCATTCCCATTAATGCAACAAACCAAACAACATTATTGGTATTAATACAGAAACCCAAGTTACAAATCAAACATTATTTTTTTTTATTTTTCATACCTATCCCCATCCCTTTCTACTATTATACTCATATCCATAATCAACCCCATGCTCAAACTAAACGCCTAGTAAATCTTGCTTTGATAAGATTTTACTTAGTTAACTTAGGCCCGAGCTGAGTGCTATCCTTAATACTATGTTTTGATTGGGCTTTACCTGTCAACTTAGGGCCGGACCAAGTGCTATCTCTAATACTATGTAATGGAAACCACACATTTACCTTCGTACCAAGGTTATTAGTGAACCATTTTCACACATTAGAACGGAGTCCATTTCGGAACTAACAGTTCGTCTCATGGGCCTAACGACAATTCAAACAAAGTAGCTCCCTCACTGCTCCAGTCCAAACTGTATTATTGACTATTCATTGAAATTGTAACAACATAAAAGCTTGAGTTAGAGTTCAGGTTAAACTCAAACCCATAATGATTGGTCAGATAATATTAAGTCCGATTAAATCAGATTTAGTGACTGTTTAGATAAAATTTGAGAATATAATAAGCACTTTTCTCCGCTACAATTTTTTTTATTATAAAAAGTGTTTAAATGTAAAATAAAAAGTATTTTTTTAATAAATATAATTTTTTTACAGCCAAAATATAATTTTTTAAGAAGCTCAAATTTGGAACTTATAAAAAAAGTCTCTCAAATGACTTTTTGGGCAAATTTGTCAGGTCAATTAATGAGCCTATTTTTAGTCCCTTTTGTCTTTATATTTTACGCATAATTCATATAATACTCACAAACCCATCTTCATATATATCTTGCAAATTCATCTTCTCTAATCTCTTAGTCAGTTGTTTTGTAACTTATAGTTTGGTATTGCAAATCTTCTTATATTATAATAAAATGCATAATTTATAATATATTTAGCTATTTACTCAACTTGAATATTTATTTTAAAATTTATAAAATAATATTTAACTTTTTTATATGTTTTAATATTCATTTTTGATATTAGTTTTACTTATGTAATAATCCATATAAAAGATTTAGTTAGATATATTTTCATATATATTTCATATGGTTTAAAATTATATAATAATTAATATATTATGCTTTGCATATTATTTAATATACTTTAAATAATATTT
>JAOSBL010000004.1:364526-384412 GCA_027568915.1 Erythroxylum roraimae | reverse complement strand
GAACCATGAACCTAATTTTTCAGGTTCGGTTCGAACCGAACCTAAACTCAGGTTCGGTTAACCTTGTTTACAGGTTTAGTTCATGCGGTTCAGGTCCGGTTTACAGGTTCGCGGATTTTTTTGAACACCCCTAACATAAGTTAGATATGTACCATGTGCATTTCACGTGAGTTAGTAAACCTTCTGCTTTTGGTCTGCGTATTATCTTGTTTGAAGCTGCGTTTTGTTTGAAGCTTCTGACTTATTATAAACGACTGTGTATTGAGTTCAGAATAACTAATTCCCTTCTCTCTTGGTTTAGAAAGTCCGACTCATACGTTAATAATAGGGAAGGCAACAAAATAAGGTTAAAACCCTCTTTCCTATTTTTCTATTCTTACCTATTTTACCACTAAAATGACGTCATTTTGTAGTTAAAATTAATGCTAAAATAATACTTCATCTGATTTATAATAAGTGTCGTTTTAGATACATTTTAATTATTCAAAATAAGTGTCATTCTTGACTTTGTATACATGTTTATAATTTTACTTCCAAAATTAACCTTTAATTTTTCTCACATTATAATTACACAGATTACACATATTATATTTTTAAGGCACTTTAACATATAATTAATAAAGGTATATCAGATATTTCATTAACTTTCTTAATAAATGTGCATTCTTCTAAAATGACACTTATTATAAGTTGGAGAGGGTATCATATTGGGTATGGAATAAAATTAGAATAGGTGATCAGTCACCCTGTGCCCTGAAAATCGAGACCATCTTTAACGCATTGAAAATTGGGCCAGTGTCACCCTGAGAATCGGAACCATCTATTAACACACTGAAAACTGGGCAGTCACCCCGTGCATTAGAATAGAGTTAAAGTATCGGAAGATTTGATCCTACAAAAGCCTATTAAACGAATTCAGTTCTAGTCTTTTAGTTAATTACAGGCTATGATATCTTCAATTTTTATTTCAAAAATTAAATTATTTTTCTAGTAGAATAACAATTTCGTCCCAATTACTTAAAATTAATATATCAAAATTTTCTAATTGAATCAAATTCTTTAAGTGGAATCAAATTTGAATTAAAATATTAATACTTAATTAAACTTAACAAATTTTCTTAAACTTAGTCGGGTAATAATTTTTTTTACGTCAACTTTATTAAATTTACTATTCAAATTTAAATTTAAAAATTTTTTGAAATAAAATTTTAAAAATAATGAACAAACTTTAATAACTCATTTTTAAATTAAAAATGACATTAAAAATGACAAAACTTGATGATTTCAACTTAAAATTATTAAGTCTAATTCAAATTAATTAAATTTCAGTTGACTCAAAATTTTTCAATAAATGCAATTTTATTTTAATTTTTAAAAATTAAACTAATATTTTTAATCAAATTTCAGACAGTTCAAACTCAATCAAGTTTAAGTCTAATTAAACGTTGAACCACTCAAGCCCAAGACTCAAGCTCGGGCTAAAAACTTCAAACCCGATCAAACTTCAACCTAAACTCGACCTCACCCATTACTAAGAGGAAAAAAAATCACCTGTTTTTATCACTCTGTGTTTGCCATGTTCTATGAATGAATATCTATCAATCCAATTTCTGTGAGTAACAGGAACAGAAGATCTGCACCTTTGCTAAAGTTCGCATGTTGGTTAGTGAAATACCCTGAGATTTATTCCATACATTAATTTTCAGACATGCCGAAATACATGCAACTATCAAATAAGTTGTTCATTTTGGCAATCAAATGGGCGAAAAACAAATTAATATAAGTATTCAAAGGGGACATCAGTAGACTGCTAATGCTTTAGGAACTTACACGAACAAAAAAATGAATGTCTAAAGCAAGTGGACTAAAAACAAGACCCTACCTCTCAATACTACAAGTATCAAAATTAAAACCAAACGGTAATTTCATTGTGGTCCTGGAAACTATCCATCAAATGCCCTAAGAAAGTTCACAGTTCTTAACCTGATCTTGCACCAACGCTCTGCCTGGTTTTGATCATCCTTTTAAGGGTTGCAAGCCAAAAGTTACACTCATCCCATTCACTTGTGGTAAGGAGTACCTAATCCATATACAACGATCACGAAATCAGGTAAAGTTACTTTTAATGGCTCAAGAACATACATAAAGAACTATCTACCTTCAAACCTTATACCTGAATTTGCAGGGCTGTCCCAAAATCGTTCATGTCCATTGCCTGGCACAGTTGAATAAGCTTATCGGATGCATTTCTGGAAATATCCCCACTATTAAGTTTTGCGAACAAGGCACCTATTTTCCTTGAATTGTCTTCTATTTCGCGCTTCCTGGCTGGATTTGCACGAGGACCTCCCAAAGCATCCGATGTCTCATTAAATAGTCTTGTCAATGTTGAAATTACAGGCCTATGTTGAGCTGAATGAAACCAGGCAAGTCAAGCTAAAGATGTCAGCAAGCAATATATCAGAATGTTAATGGGTCAGTCAAAAACAAAATCCAATCCTTAAAACAATTGATTTGGGATATAGTTCCTCATACTGGTTATTGCATTCCACACCATGTGACAATATTTTTGGAAATTTCATATTCCAATATCTAAAGTACATTATCATACAATGTAAGCTACTGCACCAATGTTTGATCAATTAAGACAAGTTTTGGCATTGAGTTTGAAGAGAAACCTTTTCCTAAGAAAAGCAGTAGCATCAACACAAAATTGGACAAGTTATTCCAGTGGAAAACTGAATTTAGACAAGGAATTAGTAAATACCGGATACATTTGATGTATCAACCGTCTGCACTGTTGGGGGAGAAGCAGCATGTGTGACAGCTGGCTGTACAGATGGCGATTGAGTAGGAGTAGGTGGTTGCATTGAACTGATCCCAGGTCTTTGAACAACACCTGAATTTGTCATGGGTCTGAATCCCATAGATGCTGGGGATGGTGCTACAACCTGCGGCATTTTCTGGCTAGGAATTGGGCCTGTTTGAACTGAAACGGGTCCTTGCACAGGAGGCTGCGCAGGTTGAAAACCTGGATTAGCAGATCCCTGAAACAAATAAAGAATATTTTAGCATGTTCATTAGAAAGCCATTATCACAAGCCAACTTTACAATGGCTATACAGACCGGATATAACTGAGAGCCTAATGTGGGCTGCTGATATTGCTCCGCGTTTCTCAGAATTGGAACATTTGAAGGAACAAAAGTCCTAACAGTTTGCTGAGGAGCAGGCTGAGGAGGTGCAAAATTTGCCTTCAGTGCCAAACGAACCACGTTAGTATTCATCAATAACTGCAATGGTTCTTAATCACACACACCACAACCAAAATCTAGGAAATGCTAACAATTCAGAGATCCAAGTATTTTAGAAAATTTTCTGATGGACATCTTCAACAATAATCAAGTACATAATGGAGGAACTGCCACACTTTCTCACATTACCCGGTGTTGAAATAGAAAATATAGTCAGAGTAAAAGCTAGTATGCAGGAGATAAATTAGCTATAACATATACACCAAAAGGAGCCTAATAAACAAAGCACCTGTGGAGCCTGTGGAGCCTGAGGTGCCTGAGCTGGAACAAACATATTGGGCTGTGGCAAAGGCTGATATGTTGATGGTTGGGGGCTAGGTTGATATGGCACAGGAGCTGTATATCCTCTCATATGGGAAGGACCAAGAGGTTGTTGATAATTTTCACCGTATGGATTACCAGGAACAGTTTGATGAATTTGTGACGAAGCCGTTTCCTGGGCATTATAGATAAGACATAGGAAAGTGTCATTCGGAGCCAAAAGCAAGTCAAATTCAGCTTATAAAATAGCCCTAAAATCAAGATCCAATTAAGCAACCACCTGATAGTAATGTTGAGAGGGATTGACCACACCATAACTGGATTGATCAGTACCATATATTAATTCACCCTGCTGTTGGGACTGATCAAAGGCTGGAGTTTTTTCTCTCTCTGCATGCAGATAAATCAGTAAATTGTTACCCATTTGAAGGCAATATTGCACAAATTTTAGAAAAATGCCATATTAAATCTTTCAAAAAGTAAGCTTGAAGCGCAGCTTAACCCTTCAGTACAAAGATTTTGACTTAATAGCACTGAAACCAACGATCTAGAAAATAATTACACACACCATTGAAATTGATGAAGAATTACCCCACTTGAATGTTATTTTATATGATTGTTCAGGGATTAAAAAACGTGGCTAAATGCCCAAGTAACCTATCATAAATGTTTAACAACTGGATTCAGAAATGCACATGAAAAATGAGATGGAGATGAAGATTCAATTAATACAAGATCAGATAAAAATGGAAAACAGCATTAAATCAAGAACCAATTATGAAGCAGCACATATACTGTCACAAAACATACCAGGTTCCAGGGAAAGGGAAATACGATCTCTTAATATTATTAGCTCAGGAGACATTTCATCAGATCCCAAAAGTTTCAAGTACTCCATTGCAGTTGATAACAATCCCTGACTGGCTAAAATTTCCGCATATTTTTCAACAAGCTTGAAGAAAGATGCGCTGAAATGTTTCTGGCCATTAGCCAGAGCAAGGACAATAGTCTTCTCCATTAGATCCTAATGAAATGAAGATTGTTTGAGTCCCAAATCTTGTGAACAATCATATAAAGTTAAAAACTTTAATATAATGGACGTGTTACCTGGAGAAGGTCAACGTATGGTTTTCCTCCAAGCTCAACCTTCAGACTTCTTGACCAAATTTCAACCGTCTTATCAATGTTTCCGGCACAAATATAACATAAGGTGGCTGCCAAAGTGTTGCCGGCAGCCATCAATTTTGAAGCAAGTGAATTGCATAACAAACTCCAGTCCTCGTTTTGTGCAAACTGATTATTAACCATAAACAAAAGAATACCATATCAGCGGCACAAGAAAAGAATATAATTGCATAATAAAAATCTTGATATGTATTATCTTCTCACAGTGTCAAACAATGGCAGATAAAATTTACACAAGAATGTATAAATCCATAAAGAAGGCAGTTGATTATTTCAGGCTTATAAGTACACCACTTCAACAATTTTCAGAGGTAAAATACTTACTGTACACAAGAGCGCAAGAGTTTCTTTCCAGTATTTCAGCGGCCTGGTGTTTACCAGACTGATTAGATCATTGTTCACCATTGCAGAAACAACCTGAAGTGAATTGGAAGATTGTTTAGCCAACTGCTACGAGGCATAATTTCAATGAAAAATGGATTAACTGCATTAAAAATGAAATTAAAGTGATGGACATACCTTCAAGTATGGAGAATGACTCATCTTTAGATAATGATCACGAGTCCTCTCCCACAAAGAGGTACCACCAACATGGGCAATAACTAAAGCATCAGCTATTTTGTTTGCAGATAAGCACTGAGCAACAGCTCCTTTATAGTCTCCCACAACCAAAGCACGCTGAATAACATCATCAAAGGAAGGATCCCCAATCTCTTCCAACCCATTTTCTTGCCTACTTTCCTCCAAATTAGGAACTGAATTTCCAAGACCAGAGTCATCAACTGGAGTTTTCAAAGGTGAATCAACTTTGGGGCTTGAGAGATTATTGAAGAAATCTTCACCATCATCCGCAGAGAAGACATTTGCCTCCTTTTTTGTTTCGTACCCCACTTTATTAGCTACGGTATCATCAAGTTGAACATCCCTCATTTCCTGAGAGAGATCATTTTGTATAGCTTTTTCATCAACAGGTAGACTAAAACCAAGGTGGGAAAGCAATTTTGTTCTTGCCGTCCCATCTTCTTCAAATAGAACTTTTAGAAACCCCCATGTTTCTCTATCATCCTCTGATCTGCTAAAATCATTAAACAAGCACAAGCAAAGTCATGTATGCAGATATCTGAAGAGACTACTGGCAGGAGCCAAAAATTTCACATTCAGGTTTCAGAAGAAAATGGAAAGTCCAATTCTCAGACAGATTACATACTCTGACTCCTGAGACTTTTTTTCACATAAAGCCTTCAGAGAAGACTTCTCTCCATTTTGTATTGCAGTTTCAAACTCAGATGTCCTACTCACCAAAGTATCCTCCGTAACCATGCTATGCAAATAAACCTAAAAGAGAAAATGAGGATGTTAAGAACTATGGCAGTGTTTCGAACCAAGGAAACTTGGAGGAATGTAACCAATGGAGCATACCTCTGAAGCACCTGCAGCAGATGATCTAGGATGAAAAGACACAAGCTTTCCCCCAAAGCCAAATGATGCTCCACCAGGGCGTTTGTACCACTTGGGTGCCCTCAATGTTGCTGAATTTAAAGGATAAGGAGATAAGGGAAAGAACAAAGTACAGTAACCAATATGCAGCAAATGATTGATATATGGTTAAAACTTGATGGAATCTCAAGAATATGTTGCATTACCAGCACCAAAATCATTCTCAGTGGTAGCATATCGACTGCAACCCTGAAAGGTAAGATTCACAACACAAGATGTTTCAGTTTTTCTTGTATACAAAAGCAATAGCCAGTATTATTCAGATTTCAAAACAAAACTCACATTGAGAAGCTCCATGAACAGTAGTATCTAATAAATGCTAGTGGGGACTAACAAATCCATACCTCAATGTTGTATATGCCAACCTTCCCATCATAAGAAGATGCTGATATAACTCCAGGAATCTTTGGATACCAGTGTACATCAAAGGTCCAGTTGGAGCCACCAGGCAATTCACGTACAATCTATGCAACAACTTAAAACTTTATGGATACTAGGACACCCTCAAAAATAAATAGACAATGCTCAACCTAAAGATTTAAATTCTCAAAAGCTGAAAGTGTGACTACTGAGATCCCATACCTCTCCAGTTACAGTGTTCCAACAAAAAGTTCGATTGTCCTTGGCACAAGTAAGCAAATAGGAGCTGTCATTGGGACACCATGACATAGCAATTACACCTGATGCAAAACATCAGTACAGAAAAGAACCAAAATATTTTTCAGCATCCCCTACATCACTTCTATATGGAAAGCAGGACTTAACAGGGAGAGCAATCATGCATGCCAAACTGCTTATGAAGATCAGTTATTTCTTCAATTTAGGGAAAAGTTTAAACAAAAGGCGGCGATATCTCCATACGCCTAAAAAAAACAAGCTCACAGCATAACGAAAATTTGTTTCTTGATATCATTTTACAGCCCCAAATATTTCAGCAGAAAACCAGACTGCTCCTACCTTTAGTGTGCCCCACAAACTCTTTTACAGGAGTCATTGCATTACGCATATCCCAAAGCTGCCAGGAAAATTTATCCGATAAATTTCTAAAGATCAAATATAGAAGGGAAAAGAATATCAAGTGCAAAATCATTACCCTTAGAACAGGAGAACTGTCTTCATCAGAGGCAATAATAAGTTGAGTGGCAATATCAGGGTGCCACTGCAAAACAGAGCACCGCCTCCTAATGGAATCTTCAACACTGTTATTAACAGATATACAATCAGTTTCCACTTCACGAAAAAATATGATGCTATCACACAGAAATTATCAGATCCTTGGAAGGAAAAAAAAACAAAAGAAAAGACAAAAACCAAGTAACTTACGTTATTACAGGCTTCTGCTTTTTTAGGTCCCAGACCGCTACAAAACCCCAAAAAAAATTGATATGAAAACCAAAACAACTGCACAAAACCAGAAGGTGATCCATTATGCTTCCTTACCAGTTATTCCATTTTGTGACGTTGATGCCAATATATGTTGGACCTTGCTATTCCAAGACACATATGTAATCTCACGCTGAGTAGCAGAACCACTGCCCTGCAGAAAAAAATCTCACATGATTCAGTGCCCAAAAATGGTGAAAGAAACAAAGTAACCATAAAATACACCTCTGAGCACCAGGGGCACAAGTTAACGAAACCTTTTAAAGCAAAAATGGTGAAACAAAGGCAATGCAAACTAGCAGCATCAATAATAGTACAAATCAAGAGATCAATTTCGCAATCAATCTGTAAAAGTAGGAAATGAACTGATGACCAAATCATGATGCAGTTTATTCTATACTACTCTCTGCCACCAATTAAGAGATTAAGGAAGGAACAGCATGTAACCAATTTGAAAAGTCATGTCTTCGTTAAGGACACTCTACAAGAGCATACCTTTCTTCAACTAGGGAATAACATTCTCAATGTAAATTTTCTAATACTTTCCTATGGCACAGAGATACTGATACAAGAGCATCTTCACGGAACCTATTCTAGCCTTAATTGAATGAAATCTAGCTGCCTTAAATCTTTCTATAAATCAGTTACACCCTGTAGCATTTCATTTACCAGTAAAAACTAGATGCACGTCACATAGCCCTTTAAAGATGATCATACACGTGAATATAGCATGCAATCAGCTTGCATCAGACCTTAAGCGGTGGGTAATGGGAAGCTGCTTTGGGTGCAGATAAATCCCAGATTAAGATTTCACCGTCATCTGCACCTGATGCCAGTAAGTTAGGTGTGATGGCATTGAACTCAAGACCATGAACCTGAAAGTGGGAGATGAGGAATAAGCATGCCTCCAAATCATCATTTATCTAACAAAAATGAAATCATATTACACTTGATGTATGAAGAAACAAAAAACTTACAGGCCCCTTATGGTTTAAGAGATGAGCAATGCGAGCATCTTCGCTTGCCTCAGAACTAGCAAAAAGGTGGTAGTAGATGTTACTAGAGTTTCATTAAGGAAAAAGCGAACACAAAATCGATATCACTGAAGTGACGGTAGAATCAAGTTTTTTGTTATTTCTAAAATCTCTGCCATTTCAACAGCAAGAGTATCTACAGTTAACCTGATTAAGCAGCTTTATTACACTTCCATTCCAATCACAGCTAAAACAGAACACAATGTCAATGTAATTTTTGAAGACTTAATGCTGGTCCAAAAGTAGACTTGATGCTGTTGAGGGAAAATTCAGAAAGAAAATGTAGAATGAACGCAAAGTGATAAGTCTTCGAATGAACCCAATGTCATAAATCAACTGCAATCTAATAGAAGAAAAAAAAATTCACAGCAAATGGCAATCCCAGTTCTTCCACGGAAATTAACCAACGACAAATCGCTCGCACAATAGTAAACTATTACGACTAACGTAAAATGTCACGTATGATCAAAAGAACACAACACGTCGTTCAATGAATGTAAAATAGAAGCAAGTCGACCCATTTGCTTAACCTTCCTTACCGTTATCAACGCACATTTTTTCAATCTAAGCCCTATTCAGCTAAAATTAGTGAATTCACTGCAACCAAATTCGAATAAACTATTAAGAGTGAATAACTAATCACCGGATCAAGGCCAAAGGGTTCCAAATGTCAATACTCCCATCGGCAAGTCCACCGGCAACCAACCCGAAACCGTACTCATCGGACTCAGGTCCTTTCCTGCTCCAAGCAATTCGGTTAAATCTCTCGGCACTTTGATAGTCGCCGACCAACGGCAGATCACGATCGTCGGACTGAAAATCAAGCTTGAAGATCTCAAGACTCGAGGAGGAGCTAAACGACGGATCCACCACATTCGCCATCGTTCCGGTTGCCATATACGGCGCGTCCGGCGCGAGCGCCACTTGCGCCGATCTGTTAACCGATTTTATACACGCCATGTCGTGCGCTTCCTAGATCTAAATTGGGTGAATTTGGGGTTTTGATCTCGAAATTCTGGTGCGGAGATTTGAAAGAGAGATCAAAGATTAGGGAATGAATTTCAATTTCTAACCTGTTAAGAAGTTCAGAGAAAACGTAGAGAAGCACACTTGCAACGCACTACTAGCACTGTTTCTTTTTTTCTATGTTTCTTCCGTTCCTGAGCGCGTTCGTTTGCTCTAAGCTTTGCGTTTTGGGGGAGCTTTGGAATTTTAGTTAACGGGCCTAGCCTGGTTCTTTGATCTATGTAAGTATTTATTGTGTGCGGTGGTCTTTCTTGCAATCGCTTGGATGTTTAGCTGACGTGTCTTTTAAATGAGATCCTTGTGAACTGACCGGAGTGTATCTTCGTACGGTAAGGACTGAAGCCCATTTAGAAGAGTTTTAGTTGTGCCCTTTTCCAAGTAAATCATTTCATAAGCCCAAATCTTTTTTATTTCTCTATACTTCCATTTTTAATCAAAAATTAGTCTATCGCTTCGATCATTTTTCTGATGGAAACTATAATCAAAACCACTCACTTGGATAGTATCAAAAGGAGTTTGGGTCTTGATTTTTATTTTGGAGTGGACCGTTTTGGCAGACAGGAAGGTCTTACTCTTCTTTGAAACAAGGTGAATGTGAATGTGTGGTCTTACTCTAATAACGTTATTGATGTTGTTATTTCAAGTATGGAGGGGGGTAGTTGGAGATTGACAGGATTTTACGGCTTCCCCGAGAGATAGCAACGCACTAATTCCTAGAACCTTCTCCGCTCTTTGGCTTCTCAGAGCCATGACAAATGGCTTTATATTGGAGATTTTAATGATTTGATTTCACCCATGGAGAAACAAGGCTACGTTGAACATCCTAACTTTCTTTGCTCGAGTTTTAGAAGTGCTTTATAGGATGCTCGCCTCTTTGAGGTACCCGTCTCGGGTTCTTTGTTTACATGAGAACGACGTCTTGGGACCAACACAGTTGTGCGGGAAAGATTGGATCGAGTTGCAGCCACTAGTGACTTCCTCAATGATTTCCCGGACTATCTCTACTTTGCAGCTGTCACTACTGTTTCGGATCATATGCCCCTTATTATTGCTCTTGAGAAATCTTTCCATGCTCGGAGTAGGAAGAGGTTTAGGTTTGAAAATTCCTGGCTCCTTAAATCTGCTATTATGAACGTTGTGAAGGATGCGTGGAGGGGGCCGGGTTTACGTTGTACAATGGCTGAAAAGCAATCTTGTTGTGTGGCTTTGGACGCATGGGGTGGTAGGCTTACTCGAAAATTCATTAAAAAAAAGAAGGAAGTGGGATCTGAATTGGAATTACTGTTAGGCAGT
Organism: Erythroxylum roraimae; assembly: GCA_027568915.1. Classification (NCBI taxonomy): domain Eukaryota; kingdom Viridiplantae; phylum Streptophyta; class Magnoliopsida; order Malpighiales; family Erythroxylaceae; genus Erythroxylum; species Erythroxylum roraimae. The sequence goes on along the minus strand of JAOSBL010000004.1, from coordinate 373,421 downwards.
AGCAGTCAAGCTGATAATGTCAAAGTAGGGAGATTGAAGGCTGAATATAATCGGTTACTTGAGCACGAAGAAGTTAGATGGAGGCAAAGAGCAAAGGCATTTTGGTTGAAGGATGGGGAGAGAAATTCTAAATTTTTCCATTCCCAAGTTAATGTGCGACGGAAAGCTAATAGAATTACAGCCTTGAGGAATAGTTTGAATAACCGGGTATTGGATCTGCAAGGCATGCAGGCAATAGTGGGGCGATATTTTTCAGATCTATTTCGTAGAGAAGCAGCCGATTATAGTTGGTCGAACGTACTGTCTCAAGCAGTGTTACCCAAGAAGACAATGAGCGGCTTCTAGCTCCATCCTCGAAAGAGGAGTTCTGAGCTGCACGTTTTCATATGCACCTGGATAAGTCTCCTAGCCAGGATAAACTAAACCAGCCTTTTATTAGAAGTTTTGGGAGGTGATTGGCGATGACATTGTAAAAGACTGTAATACATGGCTTATTTCAGGTGCTTTTCATGCTACGTTGATAGATACATTAATTGTTTTAATTCCAAAAATTGTGCATCCTGAATAAGTGAAAGACCTAAGATCTATAGCTTTATGTAATGTCTTGTACAAAATGGTATCTAAGATCTTAGCCAATTGGTTGAAACATCTTCTCCCTCACATTATTTTTGAGTACCAGTTAGCTTTTGTCCCAGGGCGGTTAATATCTGATAATGTGTTGGTTGCTTTTGAATTAATTCATGGGGTGAAGGCCAACAAAGGAGGCTCGGGAGTGCTGTGTTGAAAATTGACAACTCCAAGGCATACGATAGAGTAGATTGGGGCTTCCTTGAAACTATGATGACTTCTTTGGGCTTTGATGCGAGATGGATCAAATTGATGATGCTTTGTGTGAGGGACGTAAAGTATTCGATTTTGTTAAATAGGCGTGAGATAGCCCTATCATTCCTGGTAGAAGTATCCGTCAAGGGAACCTTATTTCTCCTTACCTTTTCATTATCTGTGCAAAAGGTTTTTCTTGTCTCCTTAGTCAAGTAGAGAGACGAGATTCCATTCATGGGTGCCAGGCTAGCTCTAGAGAACTCTGAATCTCTCACCTATTTTTTGCAGATGATTCGTTACTCTTTTTTACTGCCTCTAAGACAGAATGTGGTGCCATTCATAGTATTTTGAAGGAATATGCAGCAGCTTCAGGTCAGTTTATTAATTATAAAAAATCAAGCATTTTCTTTAGCCCACATTCTATCTTAGAGGCACCACATTCTATCAAAAATCGAGTATTTAACTTTTTTTCAGCTAGTCGAGTATTATCTAATTTTATATAAAATATTTTTTTAATTAACTAATTTTTTATTCGAATCCATCGTATCGTTCTTTTCAATTTTAAATTCAATTCAAAATTTGATAAATTCAATTTTATTTATTAATTTTAGACTGAACTTGCATTAAAATATAAATTTTACACACGATGATCATGTTAATAAGTTAAAATAAAAGACTAATTAAATCTAATTTGTGTAAAAACAAATAGGGTAAAATTTTGTTGGACTTTAGGTAATTTAACATATTATTAATATACTCCCTAATTTTTAAAAATTAGCAATTGCCTCCTTATAATTTTATCTTTATAGCTACTTTTCCCTTTTCTTCAACTTTCGCTACAAAACGACATTATATAAAGAAATATGATACAGACCTTATACCTAAAACCTCGAGGGAACGTTATAGGAATGAATGTGAAGATACACGATATTGTGACCAGTGGTGTTCTCCAAATTTGGCCATACAAGCAAATCAGATTATAAAGTAACTGCTAAAACTAGTAGTTGGCGTTTGGCAACAGCCTCTTAACTTGGGGTCCAGATCCTCTGTCCAATATTATGGTGTCTTATTGTGTCCAATAAATTTCAGCCATTTATTTATGTGGGACCCGCATGAAGCCCGCATGGGTCCCACAAAATAAATGGTTGAGATTCCATGAGACAGAATAAGACAAAGTAAAACTGGACAGAGGATCTGGTTTCCTTAACTTGGGACCATAACTGCTCTGCAAGGGTGCCTTACGAGAAAAGTAAATGAGCAAAGCAGTCTCCTTATTTTGGAAGTTGGCTAATAATCCAACGAAGCTGCTGGACGGAAGGTAATTACTTTAATAATTAATATTTTAAAACCCAAGTAAACTAATAAGATAAAATATTTAAGATATAAAAAATTTGGTTATATAATCATAAAATTAGTTAAAAATTAAATAATTTAAAATATAATTAAAGGATTAACATATCAAAAATTTTGAAGTTTAATTGAAAAAACGACTATTAAATAAAATTAATCGACTTATTTTAGTTTATAAAAATCAATTAGTTCATGTATTGATCAATTTTTTTTATAACAAAAGTAATTAAAACAAATCAAACTGAAAATTTTTGAGATCCATCCGAACAATTTGGTTATATTTTTTAATCATTCTTAATAAACATCAATTGGCTTCTTTTGAGATTTTAAACTTTTTAATTTTTAGAATTAAAATTTTAAAAATATGTAATTTCCGTATTATTATGTAATTAATAAAAATAAGACTTACTAAAATATACAATAAATTTTAAACATTAAAAAATTTTAAAATTTAAGAAATTAAACTCTTGAATAATTTTATTTAAGAAATAAGAAATATACTTATTAAATAACTATACAAGGAAACAAAAAATAGTGATCAAATTATCCAGATGAATAGCAAGTCATATGGATTCCACCTAATTTTCATATATTCGAATTTTTTAGATTTTTATTCAAAATATAGAATTTATAATTATCATATGCAATTAATGAAAATGAGACCTACTAAAATCTATAAGAAACTAAACTCTTAATTCATTTTATTTTAAATATATAATTTACAAAATACTTTATATAATTAAAAAAAATTCAAGTTAAATTTAATTTATCACACTAATAGTTTTAAAAAATCATTTGTTAAAGTGATATTACTACTTTGAACTCCAATAAAAAGTAGCTACTACTCTTTAAAATAATTTTTAAAAAATAGAATTCTCTCATTATAAAATTATAAAAATGGAAGTAAAGATTTTTAAGAATTAGGGTTTTAAGTGTCAATTTGACATCAAAATTTTATAAATTTTGACAAAACTAATTAAATTTACTTTAATTTTTAAATTTTTTTAAAATTTTAACATTCATTAAAATTTGTGAAATTTGTGATTTGTAAAATTGCTCTTTTGTAAATATAAAATTACATGTTCAAATCAAAGAAATAGACTTCTCGTAAAAATATAAAGAAAATGTTACGTATATTATAACCATTTCTAAACTTCTGCAAAGTAGAGAACCTTAAGTACTGTATACATTAAACTTTGACTATCACAAATTAATTACACTGAATAAAAATTAAATTCTAAGAATTTTTTAAAATAATATTAATTTAATAAAAATAAAAAAATTGGAAACTTATATGCACTTAACATAAAAATTCAAAAACCAATGACTTTTTGTAAAACATCGAATAGTAAGTAACCTGTGAAACTTATTAAAGAACAAAAATAGTGGGACCTACAAATAGCCTCCCTCAGCACCTAACAAGTCCAAATGTGGCGAAAGGAATCATGCATCGGACACTCTAATTAGAGTACAGAGCCCATGCAAAGTTGCCATTTCCGGTCAAGCTCTCTCGCCATTTGTGTCAAAGAAACGCTTCCCTTCTCTGCCTTTTGTCCCATTTCCATTCCAACCCTTTCATCTTCTCCTCTCTTTATTTAGTGATACCCCAAAATACGGCCATTTTGATTTTGCTTTCTTTTTTCCCCTCTATATCCAAGGGAAAAAAGGCTGAGAGCTTTCGTTTTTTTTTTTTTTTGGAAGAATTTTGAGTCTTCAAATTTGAAAGAATCAGTTTTTTTCTGGTGGGTTTGATTTGATTTTTGGCGTCTTTGTGTAAGGGTGGAAAATGGGTAGAGGCAAGATTGAGATTAGAAGAATTGAGAATGCAAATAGCAGGCAAGTTACTTTCTCAAAGAGACGAGCTGGGTTACTCAAAAAGGCTCAAGAGCTTGCCATTCTTTGTGATGCTGAGGTTGCGGTTATCATTTTCTCCAACACTGGCAAGCTCTTCGAGTTTTCCAGTGCTGGGTAGGTGTTCCTTTTCCTCCTTTCTCTGTTTTTCTCTGCAAAAAGAAAAAAAAAATTCTTCTGGAAATGCTTGTCTCTTCCATATATCTAAGTGGTTGCATGTGACAAATGTTCATACTTTTTTCGTTGTACTTTTTCCTTGTCCCTGGAGCATACTTGGTTTGGTCGGAAACTGCAAGTTAAGAGGAGAAAGCTTGGATATTTCTAACTATGAATTATTTTTGCCAGATTGCATGTTATTCATATGTTTATATCTGGATGAACTCGGCTATCATGAAGTTATCATTTTCTTTAACAAACCATTTCTTCTTCTTCTCATTTCCAGTCACTGTTATCAACTTTGATTCCTCTCATAATAATAGATTAGATTCTTGAATAGACTCATCAGGTTTTTGTTGCATCATTTTGCTTTATTGCATGTTGAAACTGCAATTGTTTTTTTCCAGCAACTCACTCGGTTAGTTTCAACTAATACTCTTTTAACTCTTTTGAGTCCTTCAAATGGTTGTTAAACAAGTTCATTCGATGATATGCATAGTCATTTAATATGGGCAGAAAGCTTTGTTTTTCTGATAGCAATGGAATCCTTTAAGTCAGTAAGTCTAATGGATCAAAGTTATCATAGAATAGCCCTTCTAGTAAGAGTGTTGTTGGAAACCAAGAAAAATTGTACCAAGTTATGATCAACCCAAGAAACCAATTGTAGCTGATGTATGGAATCTGCTTCATTTGATTTTAGTGGTTACAGTGAAAGGAGATGAGGATACTTTGCCCCTGTTCGTGGATGTATGATATTATGCTTATATCCTCTTATTTATCTGCAGAATGAAGAGAACACTTTTGAGATATAACAAGTGCAAAGATTCATCAGAGCCTGTCAAGTCCGAATATAAGGGAGAGGTAACCAATCATTCAAGTTTAAAATATCTACTCTGTTCATGCATTTAGGTGAAAAATGGATGAAAGCTAACGAAATATGATGGAGGTGTTGTGTGATAGCTAAATAATAACACAAGGGTAAGTGATCGTTTTCAGAATACAAGGACTGAAATGAATAAATATCAAATCATAGGAGATTTCAATGTATTTAACCCCATTCTTTTCTTTTTCTAAGTTCTTTTTCATTTCACTTACGGTATTGGGAATGATTCGGAGCAGAAGTTCTCAAATTGCAATTGCTCAAGAACATTTTAACTTTAGTCCTTTCTTTGTCTACAGCTTTCTTTAGAATTGTGGCATTCTGCATTTTTCTTGGTTTATAGTAACACATTTTGGTTTACTTATGGATGAAATTAATGATTATTTGAGCAGTAAAGCTCTAATGTTTATCTTCAGAAACTTGATTCAAAGGAAGTTGATGCTCTGAAGGAGGAAATTTCAAAGCTGCAAGTGAAACAGTTGTATGTCTTTCTCTACTTTGTTCAGTTAATTCAACTTTACTTTTGTATCAGAGGACTATCTCAATTATGGTTGCTTTTGTTCTGCTTTTGTAGGCAGCTTTTGGGAAAGGACTTGACTGGCTTAAACTTGAAAGAGTTGCAAAACTTAGAACAGCAATTAGGTGAAGGGTTATTATGCGTCAAAGAAAAGAAGGTGTTGTGGAATACAACTGTTCTTGTTTAGAACTCTCTTATCTGTTAAACCATTTCTTTAACTCTAAAGCTCTAACCTTTCAGGAGCAATTACTCATGGAACAACTAGATCAATCCAGATTACAGGTAACCTGAGTTGTTTCATGATTTATCATCCAAAAGGTCCCGGGGGACCTATCTAGCAGAACGACTCGAAAGATAAAGAAGACTCGTTAATTTCCTTCATCTGAGTTGGAACACATTATTAGACAAATTGAACATTTACTGCATTTGATTCCCTTACTTTTTCTTTTTCTTTTTTATTTCTCAGGAACAACGGGCTATGCTGGAGAATGAAACTTTGCGCAGACAGGCAAGCTATATATTATGTGATTCATGCACCAATTTCTTATATGTTTTTGTAAGTAATCAGTATCATGTAATCTATCTCTTGACTTGTATGACATTAAGGTCGAGGAGCTTCGAGGTTTCTTCCAATCAAATGGTCACACAGCTCACTCTTATCTCGAATACCATTCCATGGAAAGGAAGAGTTCTGTACTAAACAATATCTCAACCAGTCCTGATATAGCCTGCAATTGCTCAATGGAGAAAGGAGATTCTGACACTACTTTGCATTTAGGGTATGCCTTTCTTTCCACTTTTAACCAAGTTGGAGAATTCTTCCTCATATTTTGGTGTCATTTGCTTCAAATTATAACAGAGACAATGCTTGTTTTCATGAGACTAAAGTGAGTGATGTGAATTTTGTCTCATACCAGTCCATACTGAATTGTCTCACATTGCAAATTAAGAAAGATCGAAAGATTTAAGTTTAAAAATATATTTTAAGACTGTACCATGACAATACTAGAACTGATACGAGCTCTGATGCTAAAGTCTGTTTAGTCTCATTTGATGTGTATACTCTGCTTTACACAGACCGCCAACTGATGTTTATCTCAAGAGGAAGGCACCTGAAGGAGAGAGCCATTCCAATGACTCAGACCCAACTGGAGCTTCTGTGAACCATTTCTTCATGGAACAAAAACCTCATAACTCAAGCATAAAAGGCTCAGGTTGACTCTTGAGTAGTTTATCGCGATATTAGTTTGACCAAGCACAAACAATAACAATTGTCAGATATGTTGCCTTTTTGTAGAAGAATCACCTAAGTTTCAGGTTTACCAGTAATGAGTAGCTTGGTCTTTACTTATGCTCTTAGTTGTATTTAACCTGTACTATACTAAGAAACCAAAACATATCTTGTTCTCTCCCTGTAAATGTGTTATAGTACTATTACTAAGTTATGTAGCAGAGCTGGGAATATCGTAAAAGGGCTTGTATCAATATATCGGTTTCGATATTGGTAAGGTACTATATTATCGAATGCTGTTTTGGATAATTGAAAAAGAAATCGATAATCATGTAAATTACAATAAGAAAAACAAGTAAATCATTCTTGTACAACATATTTACGAGGAAATTGAGCAGTTGTGTAGTAAAATCATCGTTCGTCTTGCTTCCAAATTCGGATGCCATCAAGCAATTTATTTCTTCCAGCCAATGCTTCAGAGAACACACAATCAACTTCCCTTCGGAACCCATCTAATTTGCTCTCGAACGACTCTAATCTTTTCTGCATTTTCTCTGCTTCACTGCTATTGTTCTTGCCATGGATCAAATCAGAAGCAAGACAAGCCGTTGAATCATTCAGCTCTCTGATTTCTTTTATCACGGACCCTTTTGCCATCATAACTCCAGAAACATTCGAGTCCAGGTTGATCAATGAAGAGTTAGGTAACTTGGCAGATGATTTTCTCATCTCCAAGTATGTCTCAGAGTCTCCACTCAATCCTGCCAAAACAATACAACATGCCCATAATCCTATGCTGTGGATTTCCGTCAGAGCCTGATGTATAACTGTTTCCTGGCGACAGCAAGATTTTTCTTTCTCAACCTCCTCGGTTTGTGGAAATTTCAAGACTTTGTTTAACTCGATTGCTTTTAGACGCTCAATTGCCGAAGCAGGTGAACTCTCCACGAGGCTCAAAGCATAAGATAGCAAAAGACGAGCTTGACCCAGATAAGATAGTGCAGAAATGATCAAGTTGGAGAATTCCAACAAGCTTAGACTGTAGCTGAGATACGCTTCAACGGACTTACCGGACCATTTGCTCATAGGATAATCTATCTCCACAGCTAGCTTCGCAAAAGCTCTGTTAACGGAGGGTATGAGCTGAAAACATTGTTCAACACTTGTCAACGACAGGATCTCCGATCCGGGTCTCAAGTTCAAGGACAACTGATTGACAAAGCCTGAAACATCGGATCGAAAAGCCTCTAGATTCGCAAAGAAAGTGTCTGGTTTGTGTTGGGTGTGGTGATGATGATCTTCCAGCTTGTTGTACAATTTCTGAAGCTTATCTACCAAGAGAACCATCTGAGAATTGTTTTGAGTATCGACAAGTTATTGAGTTCTTGATATTATATAGTAAGTTGGCTTTGTTGGTACAAGTTTGATGATCAAAAGAGAAATGGATATATAAAAGAAAGAAAAGTTTCTATTGGATTTGAACAACCACAAAACAGGGGACAGGAGTTTGAAGTCAGGGGCCGAGTATGTTGTCAGTATTAGTTCCTTCGGCTTCACTCAAACACGCTTGTGTCCCAAAAGTTGTAATAAAATAAGTTAAATGTCGACACGTTTTGTACAAGTGGTCCAATTTGGTGTTCCGATAAGAATCAGATTGACACGAAGCGATAAGGAAAGAGGGTCCAGTGACGCAAGGAGGAAGCTAAAACACACGTCAGGTTTATCCGAAAACGCTTAGGGCCTGTTTGTTTGCGTTTTTTTTTTTCAGTTTTTGGTTGCGGTTTTCATAAATTTAAAAACAAGTCTTAAAATCATGTTTGGTCATTCACGTTTATATATTTGGTTGTTAAAAATAAAAAAACAACATCCGTTTTACGAAAACGTAAAAATAACGTTTTCGTGAATTTTGAAAACACGTTTTCGTAATGAAAACCGAGCGATGCATTTCTGTTTTGCAGCTTCTGCTAATGAGACTCTCATCTTCTGTCTCGCTAAACCAAGCGATGCATTTCTGCTTCCTACACCATGCTAACCTAGTTGCGTGTATATTCCTGTGCTCATTTGCTGTTCAGATTTGTACTCCACCTT
>JAOSBL010000004.1:185969-209863 GCA_027568915.1 Erythroxylum roraimae | reverse complement strand
TAGGCAACAACCGATAGTGGGTAGGGTAAACCTTTTTAAATGGACCATACTTAATCATAATGAGAATAACGCTTACATGGATCAGCCTATCAAAAAGTTGCAAACAACAGCAGTTAGTAAGCAGTGCAATCGGCTTCAAAGAGAAATCATCTTCTCAAACTTTGAACTTCCAGATAAAATTACTTTTTGGTATTAAACACAAGCTAAATGCAAAAGGGAAGATAAGATACAATGTTTCTGTCCTCCTGAGGTTCTAAAGTTCAGAATATCGCATATGAATGAAAATAACACCTACTTTATCATCTGTTATGGCAGCTTTGGCACATGAAACAACTGGGTTTTGTATTGTATGCTTTTGATGAAAAGACAATCATAGATGTCGCCAAGGTAAAGAGAGACCGACGATGTGATGGTTGCAGCTTCCCTGCAAAGTTGTAAAAGCTTCATCAACTGAATAGATGCCATACCATTTATGAGATCTTTCAGTGATTACACTGAAAATAACTATAAGAATTATGCTCATCCATTGAACATGTCAAGTGATTTGCCTAGTGCAGTATGATTGTTGTATGATAGTCACTTATCGCACACCCTAGATCTTCTGTCCAGTTTTACTATGTCTTATTCTGTCTCATAGAATCTCAGCCATTTATTTTACGGGACTCACGCGAGCCCCATGCGGATCCCACATAAATAAATGGCTGAGATTTATTGGACACAATAAGACACCATAATATTGGACAGAGGATCTGGACTCCTTATCGCAACACAGGGATAAGTGAAATATTAATACGCTTATTCCTGCCATCCTCACAACTAATTTTATCACTTGCAATTATTTATACCTATTAATGATTACAAAACTTCATTAAAAAATATGTTCTCTATTAATTTTAAAATTATTTATATAAATTATCAAGGTTACATAATTCTTTTAAAATTTTAAATGTTAATTTGTATGTTAATAAAAACAAATTTTGAATTGAATTATTTAATTTTTTAAAGTTTAAATTATTAATAAAAATTTAAAATTTATATAAATAAATAATCCTAAATAGGTTTGACAATTGTAATATATTATGCATAATAATTATTATAAAAATTCTAAGTTTATGTCATAATAGAATTAATAATACCTATTGAATTTGTAAATCCCTTTACTTATTAAATTAATTTTGGATATAATTTTTAAAATATTGAATACAAGTGTGAGGGTATAATTTATAATTTATGAGTTATTACTATTTATACAAAGTTTCATCTGGTGAGCAAGACTCAGAAAAGGTATGTGTCTCATTCTCCTGAACTCACTCCTCCATTTTCTGGCTATACTAAGCAACTCAATGTCAACCTCTGATACAAAACCAGCGAGGAAAAAGGGGAAAGCAATGGTGGAATTCGTATTCATCGTCTCCAACATAACAAAACAGACCAAGAAGAACTTCCATTTGAGCAAGCAAATACAGAACTTTTTCTTTTTCTTTCAGAGACATTAAAAAAAAAATGAGTGACCAGAAGGTCGTTAACACTAACAAGGTTGGTGATTGTCAGAATTTCCTCAAGTACACAGTCCAAAACGGACCAGGAAAGATCGTCGGACTTGTCTCTGCTTATGTTCTAAGTTACCTCCTCAACCATCTCTTAAAGCCCCTGTCTCAACCTCGTATAGTCTCCGACATCATCGTACGTATTCTTTTCAGCTTTTCATGCACCGTACGATGTTACCAGACGGGGGTTAATGTTGTTTCTTTGCTTACAGGTAGGGATTTTTATCGGGAATATACCATGGATTCACGACTCTTTCGATGAAAAGTTCATTACAACTCTGAATTTCGTGGCTGAGTTTGGGATTATATGTTACATGTTCGTATTGGGGATGGAGATGGACCCGTATACGATATTCAAACCGCCGACTCAAGACGCCATGATTGCTTATGCTGGTATGGTTTCTACGTTCATACTGGCTTGTGGAATAACACCATTTCTGGCTTACTCGAACAGACCAGACATAGGTTTCACACTTTCCCTTTCGCTGACACTTTCTGGGAGTAGTTCGCATATATTAACTCGAATCATCACAAACCTGAAAGTAGGCAAGTCGGATATCGGGAAACTGGTGATCGCGGCCGGAGTTCACGCCGATATGATATCGATGCTTTTGTTGAGCATAGGGTTCATAATTGTTCCTCCTGGACTCACCGTCTCTGATCTCTCTGTACGTATAACTAAAAGTTTGACAATGGGTGCAGCTTTACTGTTCCAGACAGTTTTTGCAGCTTCTGTTTCGCCAATCTTTATGAACTGGGTTAACAATGAGAATCCTGAAGGAAAACCCATGAAAGGTTCACACTTGGTCCTCACTATCGCCTTCATGGTCATGATTTGCAGTTCTTCTCCGATTTATGGGTACAGTCCGATTCTTAGTGCGTTCATGGCCGGAGCTTTCTTGCCAAGTGAAGGGAGAGTATCGAAGTGGGCAGTTGGGAAGATCAACTACTTGTTGACAGTCGTCTTTTATCCCATTTTCTTCTTTTGGATGGGGTATCATTCTAGTTTCAGCAAATTTAGAGCTGGTAGTTTAGGTACATGGGGAAGATTAATTGTTTTGATACTGATAACCCTCGTCGGAAAAGTGATCGGAACCGTCATCTCCGGTGTGATGTTGGGTTTTCACTGGCGTGAATCTGCTGAACTTGGGTGTCTTTTGACTGCTAAGGGTCATTTCCATGTATTCTTGGCTGTCGTTGCAAGCATTGTAAGTTGCATATAATCTCCTCCACTCAATTGTAACGTTACGATTACGTTCCTTACCGTTATTGCGACTTGTTATAATTACGACTGTTTGCTTCGTCAGCTTATTTGTTCCATATGATTTGTTATTCATATTAATTTGTTTCTTTGATCATTTTTCAAACTGAATCTGCAGTATGACATAATCTCTACTTCGACCTGCATTAGTATCATACTTACAATCCTCCTCACAGTTGTGCACACGCCATCAGTTGTGTTGCAAATTATCAAGCGAGCCAGGAAACGTGCACCAACTCACCGAAGGGCCCTTCAGTTGCTTGAACCCTCAAACGAGCTTCGAATTCAGCTGTGTGTTCATGGACAACACAATGTACCTTCAACCATCAACCTCGTTGAAATCTCGAGGGGTACACCTGACCCTGGAATTCTGGTCTATGTGACAGACATGATCGAACTCACGGACGAAATTGCAGCCACACTGGTGCAAAGTAGCGAGGGGATGAACACCGTCACAGTGACTGATAAGGAGGTAACAAAAATGAGAGATCAGATCACCAAAAGGTTCCAAAATTATGTGGACGAAAATAGTGATGGCATCACACTGAGGAGAATGCTCGCACTCTCAACATTCAATAACATGGCTCAAGATATATGCGTTTTAGCAGAGGACTTGATGGTCTCCCTGTTAATATTGCCTTTTCACAAGAAGCAACTACCAGATGGGACACTAGACGGTGGCCACCCCGGGTTCCGTTATGTGAACCGGAAGGTGAAATTATATAGAATTCTCTAAACTGATATAGGTCCTGTTGCTAAACTCCTGATGATTGTTCTTGATACAATTTTGTTAACCTGTTGGGTCTGGCTTTAAACAGGTGCTCAGAAGTGCCCCTTGTTCCGTAGGAATTCTTGTAGACCGTGGTTTTGGATCTATAGAAAACATATCAACAATGAAAAGATCCTTCATGATTGCAGTCATCTTCATTGGTGGTAAAGATGACAGGGAAGCACTAGCATATGCAGGTCAGGTCGCAAGGCACCCAGGAGTCAAACTCACAGTGATAAGATTCCTAGTAGAAGAAAACTCCGAGGCAGCCTCAAGAAGAGGACCTCTTAGAGCCAATATAGCCGAGAGGGAACAAGAGATGAAGCTCGACGACGAGTGTTTTGCACATTTCTATGGCAGATATGTTGCCGCCGGCTATGTCTCCTATATGGAGAAGCATCTTGTCAATTCGGCTGAGACCTATTCCACTCTAAAATCATTGGAAGGGCAATACAAACTAATCATTGTCGGACGAGGAGGAAGGGTGAATTCAATATTGACAGTCGGAATGAATGATTGGCAACAATGTCCAGAATTAGGTCCCGTTGGAGATGTTCTATCGGGGTCTAATTTCTCCCTCACGACCTCTGTTTTGATCATCCAACAACACAGTCTTAGAGGAGAACTAGATGGTGTGGATGATGAGTTCTCTATAATGTAAATCTATAGTCAGATAGTTTGGAACTTTAGATGATCAATACTAGGAAGGACACAAATACTTGTATATCTTAGTGCTCATAGTTGTTAGAAAGGAAAGTCGATGTGCAGAAGAATGTAATATTAACCAATCAAGAGAAAAGGAAAAACAGAACAAGAAAAACAGAGTACGACGGTCCTATTGATACATACAAGAATGTAGGAACTGAAACAAAGCATCAGGAAATTAAGCAGGTGATAAACAAAAGTTATTTAGATTTCAATTGTTGAAATTTTTGACATGTTCAAAGTTCACATTAGCCACAATTCATTGCTTAATTACAGCCAGCCAAGTCCAATTTTCGACAAGGTTACGATTTCTCAATCTGCAAGCAAACAAAACCAGATCATTCATCCACCGCTTCCTTGTATCCCACCATGATTAGAAGCTCCTCTGGAACCTTGCAAGCTCAGCCTATAAACAAAAACTAAGTCAAAAACCATAAAAGCAATACTAATAATTGTTTTCTCCACCAAAACTACAAAAGAAGCCAGTTCCTTAACAAGCTAAAGAAAAAGATGTCTAAATGCAATACGGACAGTCCATGATCAAAACCATCACAAAACATAAAAATATCCAAAATTCTATAATTTGCTCTGAAAGTAAAAACCATACCTCAAACGAATTCTTCAAATGATCAAGCTCCTTGTCGAGATCGTTGATCGCCTGGTTATATGCCTGCATCGGTGAGGACTGGCTCGTCGTATGAATCTACATAACCAAATCGAATTGATTAAAAACCCCACAAATTCACCCAATTACTCAACCCAACAAAAATAAACAAGCCACATGTGCTGCACACAGACTACTGAGTGTTACTAGCTTACCCTAACTAGAATTTTGTACTGTAGAGGATGTGGAAGCTTGTAACCAGCAAAGAGAACGTTGTCGTCTCTGTGCAGCTGCCTAATGATAAGCGAAAGAAGAAAATGATAACAGCAATTACAATCAAAGAGATTATACTTGGATTAAACACAGAACCAGATACTGAATTAACGAATGGATTATATACATGCGAAGAATGTTTCCGACGGTGTGGTCCTCTCTCTCCACCGTGAAAGACGCAGCATTAATGATCTTCGTGTCTCTCTCGTACGAAACCCTAAAGAAGAAAGGTGAGATTCGGAAATAGGGTTTTCTTCGAGACAAACCAGAGGAAGATACTTACTTCTTAGTGCCTTCCGGAACAACGAATCGCTCGTATCTATCAGGGGCGTTCATGGCTTCTTTCTTCCGAGTTCTCGCGCTCTGTGTTTCTCTTCCCTCTCTAAACCAGTGAAAGCAGTAGCTCGTATCTTTGGTTTCGCTCGAAACTTGAGAAGGAATAATAAAATGATGTCGTTTTCATATTTTAATTTAAAAATAATAAATTGGATCAAATTGAATCAGGTCTGGGTTCGAACCTTACAGTAGGAGTCAAGCTGGCAAGCTCGCCCAGCCCATTATCATCTTTGAGTTCATTTACTTAATGACACGTTGCGACAACGTGGCAGAAGTCTATTGGCTGGAAAGCTCAAGTTGGAACCACGAACAAAATGGCCAGCATGGTGTGTTCCTATTGGACAGTTCCCATGGTCTTGACCGTAGACAGTCCAAACTCGGGAACCAGAGACTATCAGGAACCCTCGCCACATCCATCAACAAAAGGAACAGAAGGCAAAATAGCCCAACCCCCTCCAAAATCTAATTAAGCTCTTAGAATATTAAAAAATATTCTAATTTTATTATTCTTTAATTTAAGGGGATCTCTAAATCTCTCTCTCTTTTCGGAAAAAAAAAACACAAAAAATTCAAAATCTCAAATTCCTTCACTATGGCCTTTCACGTAGCTTGCCCAATTACATGGTTAGTAGTATTGTTATGTATTTACTATTAACACTAAATCCTCTCCCTTTGTCTCTCGTCTCGTGTCGTACTTCTCTTTAAAACTCACTCGTCTTAGGGTCTCGTGTGTGTGTGTGTGTTTCTTTGTTGTTTCGCAGTCGCCGGATCTGCTTCTGCCCGCTAGGGTTTCCGCGGGATCTCCAGAGCGCGAAATCCAAGGCCTCGTTCTTGTTCGATGTTTCCAGAATCGAGGAGTTCTCCTCCGGAATTGGGGATTCGCGCCAGGAAACCGTTCAGGTCTCTGTCCCCAAGGTCGCGCACGTTCCCGCTTTGGCGCCGCCGCCACCTCCAGCGAGTCGGGGAGATGGAGGCGGCGGCGGCGGCGGTGGTGAGGGAGCTGATGATAGTGCGGCTGCTGTGTCGGCGCAGACGAAGCGGTTGGCTCTTCAGCGTAAGGCCGCCGCGGCAATGGTTGCAGCAGAAGATTATGCGCGCCGGTTTGAGGCAGGAGATGTGGCGGTGAGTTTACATCAAATGTGCACGTTTGTTTTATAACAGCTGTTAATTTCTGAATTTTATGCTGAATTTTGTTTAGTAGGGAATTTTAGAGTTGTTTGAAGGACGCAATGTGGAGTTTAGACTAGTTAGTTTTGATTGATGATGTTTGAAGTCGTCTACGTACAGATTTTGAAAGAATGTCTGAACTTGATTGTGCTTACCTGCACATAATGATCGAATTGAATCCTTGAATTCATCAAGAATTGCATATACCTAACCAGTTTCTTATTTGGTTTAGGTTTTATGATTTTTGGTCGTATGGGATAACTGCTTGGTTGTGTGAATTTAATTTTCCAACAAATTTGTTGTATATTGAGTAATTGTTTCAATATATGGAGTTGTTGGATCGTGTTTCATGTTTCTAACTAGTGAAAATCATTGATGGTTGTGCTTTTGAATGTTCTTTTGTGCTTCCTGTAATTTCCTTCTCAATATATGGGCGAAAATTTCTGTTGACATTTATTGTTATATATACTATATCTTTGGTGTTTGTAATTTAGTTTTTCTTTTTGAAAAAAGTTCCGGAGTATGTTACTATGCAATTTTTTTTATTTGGTTGCTCTGCTTTTTTGGGATCTTAAAGCGATGTCATAGCTGAACTTGATAAAAACAGGAGCTGCATTTTCTGAATGTGGCTGTAGTTGTTCATTTGGCCTCATTGGGATGGGCAGTTACTTGGAGTCTTCCATCTCCCTGTCACTTTTGTTATGTATATGTGCACAAATTTTTGTGATCTCGGACATTGATCTCTTGTGACTTGTTCACGACACTTGTTTGTGGATATTGAAGAGCTTAGTTGGATCCTGTTTTTACAATTTACAGGTTTCGCAGCATTTAATCATTCTGTGTTTATGTACTAACAAACATTTCCAGGCTGGCTCTAAGAAAATTACTGGAGAAGAGCAAGGTCAGTCAAATGCTAATGTGATGTGCCGGATGTGCTTTCTGGGTGAGGCAGAAGGAAGTGAGAGAGCAAGAAAGATGCTTTCGTGCAAAAGTTGTGGCAAGAAATACCACAGAAGCTGCTTGAAAGCTTGGTCTCGAAATAGAGGTAAATTAATAGGTTAGATACTTTAACAACAGCATGCTCCTATGTATTCTTATTCAGAGATTCAGTGCAGATTTATTTCACTGGAGTTCATGGAACTGTCCATCTTGCCGAATCTGTGAGGTACATTGAGTTCTAGATTCTCATCATTTGTGAACTTTTTTAGGAATGTCTGTATATGGTGTTGATCTTAAGAGTTACATTTTGATGCCTCCGAATTCTTTAGATATGTCGAAGGACTGGAGATCCGAATAAATTTATGTTCTGCAAACGATGTGATGGTGCTTACCATTGTTATTGTCAGCATCCTCCACACAAGGTGATATGTCTATTACTTATCTCTTTGATGTTAAATTGGATTCAAGAAGCACTTCTAATTTTCATTTCTGGGTGGCGCAGAATGTTGGTTCTGGACTGTATTTGTGCCCCAAACATACAAGATGTCACAGTTGTGGATCTGGTGTACCTGGAAATGGCCTAAGTGTGAGGTACTAATTACGAACAGTTAGCTTTGGCACACAAATATACTTGATTCTCTAAGCACTGGTTCCTTGATGAAGGCATTTAGTTTCTTTTTCCCTTATGACTTCTTTTTTGCTTTGACAATAGCTAGAGATTGCAAATGGCTACTGTTTAACGTCATCAAAACATGTTGGTTAGGATATCACGTGTTTTTCAACTTTAATGCATATTAGATGCTGCAATTTATACAACATTATAGTAGTAGTTAGTTGGAGATGGCGGCATTAGGGATTTATAAACTCCTATGTTTTTGATTCCATATCTATACGTTCAACAGGGCTATGATTTTCCTTTGTTTGACAGATTCAGTATGTTATCTTTTCAGGTGGTTTCTGGGGTACACTTGTTGTGATGCTTGTGGAAGACTGTTTGTGAAAGGAAATTATTGCCCCATTTGTTTGAAGGTTTGTTTTTTGCTTAGAAGTGCTTCTGATTTTAACTATGACCTAATCTGACTGAATTTTGAGATGCTTGTTTTAATTTCAAGGTTTATAGAGATTCAGAATCAACACCAATGGTTTGCTGTGATATGTGCCAGCGCTGGGTGCATTGTCATTGTGATGGTATCAGGTCTGTTGCTGCCATTCTTTAGTAACAAGTTAATAGCACGTTTTCTTTTGAGAATTTATTTGCGCTCAGGCAAGTGGGTATACGTTTATAAATATATTTGGTTATGAAGTTACCTTTATTTTCTCCTAGTCAAGTTGTTGAATTAAATTATTTGCATGATTGGTTTTACGTGTTTTTGTAGGGTTTGATTTTGTAGCATTGTGGTTAAATGATGCATATATCTCTTTCTGTGATGAATGGTTTGCAGTGATGAAAAATATTTGCAATTTCAAGTTGATGGGAATCTTCAGTACAAATGTGCCACCTGTCGTGGTGAATCCTATCAGGTTTTAATCTCTCTCCCTATGTCACTTTTATTGGTTATTGCATTATATAGCTCCTCTTTCCCTGTTGTCCATATTCGATTCATCAATTACATAATGTGTGTTGCTAGGTGAAGGATCTTGAAGATGCTGTTCAAGAGCTTTGGAGAAGACGAGATAAAGCTGACCGGGATTTGATTGCTAGCTTGAGGGAAGCTGCAGGGCTGCCAACTCAAGAAGATATCTTTTCGATCTCGCCCTATTCAGATGAAGAAGAAAATGGTCCTCTGTTGCCAAAGAATGAATCTGGTCGTTCTATAAAGCTCTCTCTAAAAGGTGTGGTAGATAAGTCTCCGAAGAAGAGTAAGGAATATGGAAAGAAATCTTGGAATAAGAAGTCTTCTAAGAAAAAGGATTCTCATTCATCTTCTACTAGTAAGAGAGAACTACCTCAGCAGGATATTCAATCTCATGGAACTAGTATGGATGATAATAAGGCTGGTGAGACCGAAACATATGAAAAAGGACTGGATGTGTATTCTTCCACTGTTGCAGGAGTGGTGAACCGCACTGAAGGCTTTCCCTCTATTAATCAGCCAGGAGGTTTGAAACAAAAGTTTGTTGATGAGGTCATGGTGAGGGATGGAGAAAGGACATCCAGAGTTATTAGAATTGTAAATAATAAGCCTCAAGATTTGGATAGTGGGAATGACACTCAAAAAGATGCTAGCAAATCAACTGTGAAAGCGAAGAAGTTGGTCATAAATTTAGGTGCTCGAAAAATAAATGTTACCAAGTCTCCAAGATCTGATGCTTCAAGCTCTCAAAGAGAGCAGGACTTGACAACTTCCAATGGTATGCCATCAGTTTGATTTTCCTTGATGAACTAAGATGATCTGTTTCCATAAATATATTTGTAATATTTTTTAATTAATAACTTAATGAAGTTTTTTTTTTTTTTTTTGGCTATGACAGCTTAATCACCAAATTTTTAGATTGATATTTCCTACAGAATGATAGTGTGTCCTCACTCATATCCTTGTACATTTGGTATTTATGAATAGGTAGTGATGGTACAGGCCGTCATAGGATGAGTGACAAGTCTACTGCAGAGAGAAACAATGGCACCGCTAAATTTGGAGAAGGTGAGTGGCTTCCATCAATTCATTTAAAATTTCCTCATTATTAGTAAGGGTTTGTTTTAGTGAATGAAGGGCACCATAGATTCATAGTAGTTATTTTGGATCATGCAGAGGAGACAATTAATCAGTCTAGCCAAACAAGCGGCTTAAAATTTGCACGAAGAGAAGGAAATATGATTAAGTTTGGAAAATTGAAGCCTGAAGCTTCCAACTTAAATTCCAAATTCGATATAGAGAGAGGCACTGGCAGTGGCAGAGGTGAAACCATGCGTTCAGACGAGACTCGTGTTTCATCAAGTAAAAGAAGCATTGGGGGGAGCAGAGCTGCATTTGGGCCTGCCAGTGATGTCCCCACCGTAAGAACTGACAAGTTATCTTCGGTAAAATCACCAGAAATGAGGCCCAATTCAAAAGCTGAAAGCAATGATGACTCTGGTGACACACCGATTTTGAATTCCTTGCCAAAAGATTCTAAACTTTCACTCAGATTGAAGATTAAAAAACCTGACATTGAGAATCAGAGTTCTCAGTGTGCTCCATCTGAGGTAGAAAAGAGTATAAGGGGTCAAAGATCAAAGCGAAAGAGATCATCAAACTTCATGATGACATCAAACGGAGGTGAAGATGCCACGCAATCTCATCAGGACAGTCAGATGATGGGAGCTAGTTGGATATTGAAAAGGTTGGGTAAAGATGCAATTGGAAAGAGAGTTGAAGTTCACCAGCCATCTGATGATTCATGGTAAGCTTTTTCTTTCCTTTCATCTCCTCAAGAAGATGCATATGAGTGATTACGCTTTCGGTAATATATCCTCAGGTACTTGCTTGATTTTTATTTGATCTTCCATTCCATCTTTGATCTTGACCTTTTAATCCAGGCATAAGGGTGTGGTATCTGATATTGTTGAAGGCACGTCGTTGCTTTCGGTTACTCTAGATGATAGCAGATTGAAAACTTTACAACTTGGGAAGCAGGCTGTTCGCTTTATTCCGCAGAAGCAAAAGAGATCAAAGAGGTGACCGCTTGATCTTATTTTAAATTGATGATTAAGCTCAAGATTTCTTCCCTATTAGGGGTCAAGTGTTTGTCTCCCATTCCAGAGGCAGAGATTAAGGTTACATTTTTGGGGTTGCTTGTACCGCTGCTTAGTTATATGCAGTTGTATTGTAAATGAAAGATTATTGTGTACCTCTAGGATAGTTTCAGAGCAGGGTATCAACTTCTCCTTTTCTAAAGTGGATCACAACAATGATTCAGAATCCGAGCTTCCTGTTCACGATGGCAGTTCTGTGTAGCTGTTGCGACTTTTATCAGTTGATTAATGTTAGGTGAAAGTGACATTTCATTGGCTTCGGTGTTATGTTCATGTATATTTTTTTTTAATGGAATGTTCATGTATTTTGTTCAATAGGCTCTCGAAAAATATTAATTACGAGTATCTCATCATCAATTGCGTAATTGTGTCTTGTGAAAGAATCAGGTTCTTGTTTGGATCCCTTTGTAAGCCTAACGGTTCCCTACTGTTCAGATAAGGTTTTTGTTGCGAATAAAAATGAAGAACAGAAGAGAGAAGGAGAAAGAGAAGAGTCTAGAAAGCAAAGAGAAAGAGAGAGAGACACATTAGCTAATTCATAATTCGCTCATGAAAGAAACGGCTACAATTTTTATACTCATTACAACTGTGTAATACTTATAGTATTTTTATAAGTAACTCTTTCCTTTTTAGAAAACCTTGTCGTCAAGGTTATAGAGGTTTATAAAAGGAAAAAAAAATGAATAATCTAATTTTCTTTTCGCCAACCATTTTTTTCGAAACATCACCAACAATTGTTCCTTTAGCATCATAGAGGAAGGAGATTAGATTACCAAAATGAGACACAATCTCAAAGAAAAGTCCAGCTATATAATCATCTGCAAAGCTCACAATTTGCTCATTTAACAAAACTCCAAAATCGAATGAAATGTTTCTATACTTTGCAGGGTCAATCTGCATGTTACTCTTAACGAAATCAAGAGTAACTGTCATGTGGGTTAGACCACAACTGAGAAGACCACCAGCCGTACAAGCAGCGTAGAAAGTTGGAGAGTACATTTCGATCTTACCAGGCTCGCTGAGAGAGGGGATGACTAAGGCACCATCAGAGGAGACGTCTTTGTTATTCATAAGATGGGTGGCCTCTACGACCAAAGACTTTATGTTTTCCTTCACTTGCATGAGTTGCTCATTTTGATTCGTGAGTTTCAGAATAACTGTAATGGTAGCTCCCACTTCTACTCCTTGCCGCTTCAAAAATTGTGTCACCACATTTTTAAGCTTCAGCAGGTTGTTCTCCAATATTTTTGTTCTGTTTAGAGTTTCCAAAAACATTTTCTCATTCCTGCTATGAAATTTCATAAACAGTTTCTTGCTTCTCATTTGTGCTTCTATCAAGCTTTTCATGTTTTCTTTGATTCCTTGCAGAATCGACTGCTCTGATACTATTTGTTGCAAATAAAAATAAAGAACAGAAGAGAGAAAGAGAGAAGGAGAGAAAAGAAGAGTCCAGAAAGCAGAGAGAAGAACAGAGAACTTTAAAGAAAGAGCGAGAGACACAGATTAGCTAATTCAAAATCCGCTTATGAGAGAAACGGTTACAATTTTTATACTCGTTACAACTGTGTAACAACTATAGTATTTTTATACGTAACAGTTTAATTAGAAATGACAATGAGATTGGTAGAATTGAACGGTGATCCGAGTTTGGCCCAAATCTTAGTTGGGCTTGTGTCACGAAGATTGAATTTATTTGGACCATTTAAAATGTTATTGTTAAAAGAAATTATTTAAGACGATCCGTTAATTCGATGTTATTTTTAAAAACTTTTTTAAATTGACGTTTTGTAATTGGAAGATGGGTTGTTCAGATTGTTGAGTCTGGTCTTAAATTCATTTCTCAGATTCAAATTTAGTCCAAAAGTTCAGTTTAATTGAACATAATTAGGTTAAATTGAGCTCTGAGTCGAGTGTCATCCCATGCTCAACATTAGATTTAAGTTGGTGAATAATGATCTCTTTCCAACATCATATGGCTAGACAGCAAGAAATTCCGTTGTGTAGTGTGGAAAAACAGGCTCGTACATTAGGAAGAAAAAAAAAGAAAAGACTAGAAAAAACATAAATTATACAGGTGGAGGAGGCAGGTCTAGCAAAAGCCAAAATCCAACACAGTCATCAGAATCTAAGTCGTCCTGGATGGCAAGGAAATGTAACCCTCCACAGGCCTTCTTTGCATCTTCCCAAGTTTCAGCTTCAGCTGTTGCTACAGGAGTTTTCTTATAGGTTGCATAAACATATCTTGTAGAAATTCCAACAGATAGAATCAATGCTGCACGACTCGTATCGGCTTCGATTGAACATACTTCCAGTCCATTCATCCAGGCTGCAACAAATTGGAGGAAGGTGTTGAACTTACCCTTTGCAGGACGCAGCATAAATGTTGAACTATCAAGAGATGGCCATAGATCGTATATTAGAGAAAGCAGATACCTGCTAACGGTTTAGCACGAGAAGATGCAACAGCTAGTCCAGGAATCAGTGTATCGTCGTTGATCTCAATTCCCAGCAAGTCCAAGTCAAGAGCTGCACCAAACACAAATCTCGTCTCCAGTGATGCCACTTCTTCTTGAACAGCTGTAAGTGGGAGTATACAGGTTAGAATCTCCAATTTCCGTTTGCAATTCAGGAATTAATAGTTTCTTTCTTTTTCCCTTCAAAGAATCCATGATTTCGAAGTCAAAGACTATCGCCTCAGTTTATGAATGATTTCACTATCACAACATATGTTTCTATTCATAAACTTCTGACTTCCAGAAAAATCGTTCTGCATAATGGATGCCATGTCATGTCACATGTATGAATATCGACAAGGAATATGCCAATGCTAGTCTACCATGCCTGTACCTGACAAAGGTAGCTGGACAAACGCCCATTTCTCCCCGAACAGGTTCTCCGGGAGTTCCATTGGGAAAGGATTGTCTAGTGCCAGAATCGGTTTAGCTCCCTTTTGAAAACCAGGATGACGAGTATATACAGTCTCGTACCGTTCTTCCAGCCATAGAAGAAGTGATAAACACTGCAGAAAAAACGAACCTAAAAAGGTGAGCAAAGGGCACAGATTAGTTATAGGTGCATATACGCACAAGAGGATGCGTAAATAACAATTGCATTTCCTCAACAACTAGTGAGGTATCTCATGCATAGGAATGCCTGGACTTGGATTGAATCTCAGTTGCTGTGACTTATTAAGAAAAAAGAAGAATTCACTGCAATGACAGGGTGCAAGCATATATAATGTCTGTTTGCTTAAATTTCCCTATGCACATATTGTATTGGATCAACGGATACTATTTCGAATAATTTTAAAATTACGGCAACCCAGTAGAGTGCAAGACTGTTTGGTACCATTTCCGAGCTGGTCAGATACGGTATGAAACCCACTTCATTGGTGTGACCATCTATTTAGTCAATCAACCAGAAGAAACAACATGAGCATGTTTCCGTCTAAATCTTTACCTTCACTGGTTTATCAGTCACTTTTGGCTAGATTAAAGCAATAAATTCTTGGTTCCATTAAGATTAGGAAAATGAAAAACCGAGCTCCTATCGAATACATACGCACCCGTTTGCTAGGAATAGGCTTGATACCCAGCTCCTTACATGCTTTTGCTACAATTGTCTGCATCTGTCCCCTGAAATGCACTGGCACAGTCAATCAGCACCGTATACTCGAGTAATGTAACAATCGCACAAAGCTATGGTTATACACACAAGCTATTTGTTAAAATGCATGTATGTCAAAAAGGCAAATTACCATAGAAATCACCTGAAGAAGCGAACTTTTTCGGGTAAAGGGACACCGAGATTCTCAGAAATAGACAACATAGCCTCCTTTAGAGTGATGCTATTGATAACGTTATTCGGAAAATACTTGGTGTACTGAAGTGACAGTGAATCATCACACACCACAAGCTCCCACACCTTCTTGCCTCTATCATCAAGTATAGGCCTAGAGCAAAAATCCAATTCCCATTCGACAATGCTCTCTGGATCGGTTTCTGGGTCTAGAAAGCTTAGTTCAGCAGTTGGGTCATCTTCATAGTCCTCAATATCCACCTCCTCTTGCGTTGAGACCGAGAGCTTTGGGACAACAATGTTGGATTGCAAGCGGTTTGGTTTCTTGTAGTACTTGGAGGGCTTTAAATAGAAAGTGGAGGAAAGAGTCTCGAAGTAGTTTGAGGAAGAAGCAATTCTCGAGAAGGGTTTATGGGGAAGTCTCGTAGGACTGAAGCTGAGAGTAGCCATTGGAGCACTGTGAATCAAAAGAGTTGATAAGTTTGCTAGTCTCGTAGCCACTCATAAACGATGTGTTCAGTTCAGTTAAGTCGTGTGGTTTACTAACGAAAAAGCGAACTTACCGTTAAGGTTGATTCCACCGTTAACCCAAAATAAACCAGTTAACGATACTGCTACGATACTATATAAAGTCTCGCGCCGTTAAGATTGATTCTCGCTCGCTTCCCTCAGTCTTCTCGGCGTTCAAGAGATCGAAGTCGGCGAATTCCGTTTCCGATGTAATTCTCTCTCCCTCTCTTCCTTCTGTTGGATGAGATTTCTGTGAAAGATTCCTAACGGAGGATCACAGGTTGCTTTTAACTGTGTTGTTCCTTTTTCAAGGGTTCTCTTTCTTTACTTTTACGAAGTTACAGAAACTTGATGATGTCGATAAGTTTTCGTCGAAATAGGTACGAAGTGGAGGTGATTCAGCGTTGAGTTTTTGGTAGATATACTGTTCTTGTGTTTATGGACATTTTCTGGAAACGGAAGCTAATGGAATATGTTCTAGGAGACAGAGAAAGCGGTAAATTTACTTGAATTAAGCTTAATTCAGTAAATTTTCATGATCCGATCAGAAGATTAACGCCTCCGACGAACGTTTGCGGTGTTTTTGTTGATAAATTCGCAAATATCGCAAAACGGAGGCCATGTTCTCCGATGAGACCCGACCCAATTGACCCTTGTCGGGGTCAAGCCGGGTTGGGACAAGTTACGTTTATATGGGTCGAGCCGAGTCAAGTAAGGGTGAGGCTGACTTGGTTTGTAATTTGTTGGAGTGAAGTGGGGGAGAAGAATGAATGTATGCGGGCCTTTTCTAGGAAATGGGCTGGATCATTTTCGAATCTGTCAGACTGGGCCTAATTAAGTCGGGCTGGATCAAATAGTTTTGGATCAATTCGGGTCGAATCTAGTCTAAATGGGTCGGGTCGGCAAAGATTATTTGGGTCAAATCTGTTTCTGTAATTTAATGTCATATTTTTAAATGTCTGTTGACATTCTTATTTCTCAGTTCTCACCGCGTCCGTAGCTCTCCCGGACTTAAGAGAGGACGAAGAGAGAAGAGGAAGACTCTGCTGCTGCGCTGCGTGGAGTTGTCTGAGAATATGATATTCGTTGATGGTCTTCCATTTTCGACTTTTTGTCGTTCTTCTTCCTCAAACCAACCCTTGGTATTCTTCTTTCTATCTTCTCTTCTGATAGGAAAGAGCAAAAAGTATTCAAAATTTACTTTCAGTGTGCAAAACCTCATACCCATTTGTTTCATCATTCAAATTGTGATTTCTCCCAACTTCTACATAGCTAGTGGTTTGTCGTTTTCATCAAATTTAGCGAATTTGTGTACTTGTGATAGGGAGGTTGTGGTACTTTGACATCTTTAATGAATCACCCCACGTTGTTATCTGCCTCGTCTTCATTCAAGGCAATGCAAGAGACAAAGATAGTTTTGGACGACTCTGGTTTGCAAAGCTCAGCTCCAACTGGTAGATGGGTTTACGTCTTCCAAAGGGAATATGCAACTGCTGACCCTGCACTTGTGGATGTATCTACTTTTCTTCTTCTATTCTGTTGACATGATTCATTATTAAACCACGCATCATCACTCTTCTATTTCTTTTTTACCCAACATTTGAATCCCCAATTACTTCTTTTCGTGTGAAGCAGGAAGCGTTGTGAGTCTAACTCTCTGTTATTTCTACTTGTGGTTAAACCTGCCATTCAAATCTTTTTAGGGATTACAATCTCGTATTTCCTCCTTTTTTTTGTGTCATAAATTTTTTAGTCTTACTTTTGATTTGCACGTGTAGTTTATTGGTACCGATGAGGCGACAACTTGTGTGGGCATTGTTATTTGGAACCCGAAAAATAAAATGTAAGAACAAATTCCCTCATGACAAGTGATCGAGAAATCTTATGATTGGCACTCATGTCATTATTTCTGACCTCTCTATCCGTGATTGTGGCAGGACATCTGTTGCCCATATGGATTCTCCTGAAATTGTCGAAATTGGACTGACCCAGATGTTATCACGCGTTATCAATAATATTTCTGATGTTGACTTGGATGTATTCTTATAAACTGTGTATTTACTATAAAATTCCATTGCTTTATTGGTTACTCCATTTAATTCAATTAACGTCTTACTGAATGGACTTAATTATGTATACCAACTTCTGATTGCAGATCCACTTGATTGGTGGCTTCCAAGATGCTTCACTTGAAGTCTGGTCCAAGAATCTCAAATTGTTTTTCATTTTCTAGAGTTGTGGTTAGATCATTGGAGGTGGGATAATTTAAGCAATTGTATTGTCCTTTTTTGCAGCACTCTAACGGCTCGACAAGATCTAATTCCCATGGAAAATCGGATGGTTATTCTTTACCTTTGTGTTCAAAAATAATTGAAACTTTGGAGAAGAGGCCAGAAAGGTTTCATATTCAAACTCTGTTTGTTTTGGAGGAAAATACCATATGGGATTCTAGAAGAAATGCACGCCCAATTTTTCATGGGTTCAGGGTTAGATTCATCTTCAAATCTTTTTCTTCTTTTCTTTTCATTTTTAATGATGTCTACTGCTCTAAATATTGGAAACAGATCACCTGTTTCTATTACTCTGTTCTATGAGCATTTATCTATTCCATAAATGAGACCCACAGAAATTGAATAGATGGATGCTTATAGAACAGGGTAGACATAGTATTTAAATTATGTAAACTGAACTCAAAAGCTGAGCTTTCACCTTGTTAGGTTGAAACATCCAACGGATCAGTCATCCCAGCCAGTTTTGATAGAAGTTCGAGATGCCCCGATGAAATAGTGAGAAGAATTAGAGTCACAGCTTCCTGTGATGACCCCTCTTGGAATGGCAAGTTACTGGAGACATACGATACTCAGAAGGATAGATTTGTGATTGAACCATGCTCTTGGTATTGTGTGCTTCCTAGTCTTTGTTTAATGTGAGAATAGATTATTAGCATAATTGAGTTCGGAGCTTTTTATTGGGATAGTTGATATCTAGTTTGACATGCCTGCGGGCCGTATACTAGAATTACGGCTTATTTTGTCATGGTTAATTATTTTGGATGTTCTTGGTGTCATGCGTGTAGGAATGAATTTCGGTCGCTTATAGCTCGGACATTTCAATGTCTGTCCGATGCAAAGATCCTCCAGGATTGTTCTACCTCACCATCTGCAGAAGGTCCAGATTTTGTGGATAATTTAAGGAGGTAACCATTAAGCAAAAAGAGAAATATGAGAGGAAGTTGTGTGAATGTCTGTGCTTGGCTATGTGTATATTTAATGCAAAGTGTGGTGTTATATGGTTTGATAAACTTTTCGGGAATTTATAAATGCAAAATGAACTGAACATATGTGTGTAATGTATTTTCAGGGGTTGGGACTATTTGATCAAAAATCCACAATGGGAGCATACCTTCCCCGGAATGCAGCCCCGCATTTTTGAGAGGACAACGGATGGAGGTTGTTGGAACAAATGGAAGAGATGTTCACCACAGCAACAGGCATCAGTCCTTGGCGCCAGAGCCCCATACTCTTGATCAGAGAATTTGTTGTTGTACGGGTACTATTATTATGACTTACTCCTAATTGACTACTATTGTTTGAACAGTGTTACTGATCGGTGTTATTTCTATGTTGTATATGATGTGTAGTTGATTTATCGGATTGTTAATTTGACATTGCTTTAAATTATTTGGGTACTCATTCACAAGCATTCATTATGTGCATGGTAGCAACTTGTACGGTAGGGATTGATGTTTAGAATAGTACAGCAATTAGAGCCGAGCCTCGAGTCCAAAGAAAACATTGATAGTGCTTGATGTCTGCGTACTAACAAGGTGTAATAGTCGAGGAATATATAAAATATATATTATTTAGTATGGTTTATTTTTTAGAATTTCAAATAATAATGCAATGTTAATATTTTGGAATGACAAAAAATAATTAACAAAAAAATCAAAATATTCATTATAGTCCCAACTAATTGCATTATTATTATTATTATTATAGTTATGTAATTATGTAAATTTTTTAAGGATATCTTTGTCTAACATGTCTTTATTTCTATTCCAAACCTGTTGAAATAAAAAAAATATAAAAGCTGATGAGTTTACTTATTCCTCAGACTCGGAATAAAGATGCCGCTTTAATTATATATTATGTACGTTTTCTGAGAATATTATGTTACTAAGAATATATCAATAATGCAATAATTATTTCAGTTAAATAAACACCCTGAAAGGGATTAGTGTTTATAATAAGAGTGTCAATGGGCTACAGCTAAACCTCTTAAGGCCTACACCCGAATTCCACAAAATTTCAGGCACCTCACACTTAAATATTTGAGTACGAGTCCGGTTAAAATAAACGTGACCTCTTAATTTTAAAAGGTCAAACTTTTTTTTGCCACCTTAAACACAAATTTGAAAATTTGAAAGGAATTTGTAGGTTTTATTATAACATAAAAGTGTGAATTTTCTTATATATTGTTTTTAGTCATGGCCAAAATAATACAAAATCAACGGAATGATCTCATGTCTGTCATCATTTAGGATTGGACTAGTTCTGTAACTATCACCTCAATTTCCACGTGAAGTTTAAAACCTAGTTCCAAGTTGGATCACGTTAGAACTTAGAAGAAGCTCTAGTCTTGTTCCAACCAAACTAGATTGGTGTCTTAGTCCTGGTCGGAATTGAAAAGTACGCCTATAACAAAACAATCCAAATTACCGTAGGACGCTAACCACAGAACTAGAGCCACTAGTGATCATGCCAAGAAATATTCCCTAGCCTCCAATCCACACATTCATCAGAATCTTCTCTACGACTATAAGTAATTTCAAACCAAAAGCAAGTCTTCACACAATGAAAAGAACACCCCATGTCCCTAACCACAGTTCTATGCTTTTTTGACGTGGTCAAAGATAGAGACAGAGCTAAAGGGTACACCAAAATGATAAAACATATATTATATTTCATCATCATCATGAGTATACAAATGGGTGATCAGGATATGGGATCTTTGGACTTTCCCACTAGAGAGATTAGGTTATCTTTTTCTGTCCTTTTCCTTTTCCTTTTGATGGTAATGGGAAATAAATAGCTTACCTTAGCTTACCAACATAAATAGTATATAGACACGGTGTTAACTTATAATATACAAATTAAAAGGTTGTGGTCTGGCTAAGATCCTAGGGGTTCCTCATTTGTTGTAGACTCGCATAATTGGTCCACTTCCCAACTTTGTCTTGGTGCAACCCTTTCATGCACTGGTGCATACTCCTGCAACATTAGAATCCCAATATTAAAATGCTTCTAGAATTAGAGTTATTATTAGGTTAGTCTAGAATTGGGATGTTCTATTATATCATATCGATATTATAGTAAGTAGAAGAGATTGTTGTTATTCTATTGGATATGTTCTTCTTGTTCATCATCACCTCCATTCTTTTTATGAGCTCATCTGCTGTTTCTGCTATGATCACGATTTGCCTTTCTGTCTCCTTAATGAATCCTTCTTCAACTCCTTTATCGAACAGCGAAAGCAAGTTGTTGTAGTATCCGTCTACGTTAAGTAATCCCACCTGTTTATAGAGTAACACAGAAGAACAAGAGTATGCCTTTAGATTAATGTTCCAACTTTTGACAGATGAGTACTGCAGATATAATCGATAAGGATCAGAGACACACTGGTTTTTCATAAATTCCAAGCTGAGACCAGGCAATCATCTCTAGCACCTCTTCCATAGTTCCATATCCACCTGAAAAGATCTCAACTTTTTATAACTAAAGAAATATAGATGTTGAATCAAGAACTGTTAATACTTGCCAGGAAGTGCAATGAAAGCATCTGCATGCCTTGCCATTTCTGCTTTTCTTTTATGCATGTCTTCAACAATTTTCACTTCTCCTATGGTTACTCCTGTTATCTGTCAAAGAGTAGAACATAAAGGGTAGCTTCTTGTTCTTTTTTTTTTCTCAAAATAGACAGTAAAACATAAGGGATGAAATATTGTATACCTCATGAGGCATAAGAGCCTTAGGAATCACCCTATACAAACATAACAAGATGATCAGAAATTGAAGATAATTTAAACCAGTGTGAGAAGATGACAGGTTCTTAATAAATAGTCTATAGTATATTATACCCAAGAACATGGCAACCTCCATTAGACACAGTTTGTGAGATCAAACCCATAAGCCCTGAACTTCCTCCACCATATACCAAATCAATATTTCTCTCAACCTGATATCAAAAGTCAGACTATTGAACCAATCTGCATAAATATAGTGTATGAAGCTCGTTGACTATAGGATATACAAAAATATTACCAGTTGGTTTCCAAGGTCAAGAGCAGCATCACTAAATGAAGATTTGTAACCAGCTCTACTACCACAGAAGACACATATTCTTTTGAACCTTCTTGGTCTCCTTTCACTTCCTGAAGACGTCCCTTCTTTACTTTCCATAGATATTGTTGTCGCCCCAGAAACTAAACAGGAAAAAAAAAAAAGTAGTATCTGGGCGTGTTCGTGTGTTTGTGCGTGTGTGAGTGGAGAGAGAATAAAAGCATAAGATGAAATATGGACCCTAAGGGTAGGTATGAGGAAGCAGAAGGAGGGAGGTTAGCAACTCTTCTGCTTTTATATCTTCACTAACTACATAACCAGACCTTCTTCTTTTGTCTGGTTAAGCTATTGTACTTTGTGTGGTTGAGACACTCCAACCAGAAAGAGCTTAGTTTAGTTCCATACCTCTTCTCTTTTACCTTCCCCATCTCTCAGTACAATCCCTGTCAAACACATATTTATTGTGCTGTTTACTTAAAAGAAAGTAAGAAACTTTTTGTTGAATTTTAGACAGATGATTAAAGATCAGTGTACCCATTCCCTTTGCTTTCCTGGTGTGCCCATCTACAATAATTCTCAAGTTGTCTGAGTTACATAAACATACACACACTTAGAGCTTGCAAATGAAATTTGTGTTAATCTCAATAATTTATTTCAAATATGTGATGATGTGGATTATTACATGCACATAGCCATTTCTTTGGCTGATAAGGGCCTCCCAGTTTCAGCTATAATTGAGCTTCCTCTTCAATTTCATGCTACTAGTAAAGGGCCTATCTCACATAAAGGAAACAAGCAAGTTTTGAGGTTATATGAAGAACATGTTTATAGGAAACAAAAAGAAAGAAACAGTTTGCTTATAGATCGTACCACGTACTGAGATATACTTGATAATGATGCATGTGAAACAATCATGTGATTCCTGGAAATGTTGAACTATGCTTCAACCCCTTTTCCTTTTCAACTTAAAAAACTTTTCTTCTGTGTTTTCGGGATCAGTTAATTAAAATTACCAAAGACTACGTATACATTAGGCCACGATGAGCCTTATCTTCTATATTCTAATGCTGTGTAGTTGTGTATATATATGTTATAGATCCTGTCTTCTTCACAAGAGATGCTGTTTTGATTTCTTCCAAATACTTTACTTGAAATGAAGTTATTATAAAGATCTCTTTTGGAATCCATAATACTCATTCCTCAAATGATCCAATTTTTGTAATCATTCTTGACTTGTAACCTATTATTTAATATTTATTATCATCTTCTATGATTAGGTTGATATAGAGTTTAGTTATAGGTATCCACATATAACTAAACTAGATTAGGTTGGGTTTATATATAATCTACATGTATAGGCATAGGTAATCTATTTGATGAGCTAAAATTTGAATATTCTAGGATGCATCCAAGTATAAATATGATGAAATATATGGAATGCCACTAATATAATAACTTAAATTAACTCCTAAATTTGACGTATATTAATAATTTAACATAATCTAAATAAATTATAAATTATATACAATATAAATATTAGACGTGCATTAATCAAATTTCAATGATATAATAACTTGAAGTACCTCTTAAATCTGATCCGAATCAATTAAATTAAACTTTAATTAATAATTATGCTAAATTATCATGTTAGCAATAGGGATTAGTGTAATTATGACATCCATAATGTGTGTATTTCATAAATTTTTTTTTTACTTTTAAAATAAAAAATTCTCTAAAAATTAAAAATTAAGAAATTTTCAAGAACATGCAATTAAAAAGTACAAAATCACGAGGGACTTCTGGGAC
Organism: Erythroxylum roraimae; assembly: GCA_027568915.1. Lineage (NCBI taxonomy): Eukaryota > Viridiplantae > Streptophyta > Magnoliopsida > Malpighiales > Erythroxylaceae > Erythroxylum > Erythroxylum roraimae. The sequence goes on along the minus strand of JAOSBL010000004.1, from coordinate 186,077 downwards.
TTGAGGTTTTTGTCATTTCCCATTAGCATCAAATGAGTTATAAAGTGATACATATAGATATACATACATACATACATATATATATATATATATATATATATATGAATT
>JAOSBL010000004.1:160696-185621 GCA_027568915.1 Erythroxylum roraimae | reverse complement strand
CATACATACATACATATATATATATATATATATATATATATGAATTCTAATACCCACTTTTTAAATATATATTAAATAAAATTTTAAATACACGTAATAACTAATGTTTTCAAAACCGAATCAAAAATTAAACCGATATGATAAGAAATTTAAGGTTTAAGTAGTTCAATCGGTATTATTAGACCGGTTAAAAATTGAATAAAATTGAAGAATTTAAAAAATAATTGAAAAAGATTATTTTTATTTATTAAAAAGATTTAAAGTTTCACTAAAAAAAGACTGTTGAATAAAAATTAATTAATTAATTTTAATTTATGAAAAATGGTTAGTTTACGTAATTAATAAACTAATCGATTTTTTTTAAAAAAATTATTAAACTAAATTAAATAAAAAATTAAAAATTAAATCAAAAAATTGGTGAATTCAAACTGGTTTAGTTTTTAAATTATTGGGAATAACAGGAATGAGTTAAACTCCAGGAGGCCACATCAAGAGCACCGCGGAGAGACCTTTCCTTCTGGTGGCCAACTTCACATTATTGCAGGAAGCTTCGGCGCCCGTTTCTTGGCTGTGCAGAGTAATGTGATGCAACAGAACTCCTTGTTCTTGCTACAGTTGAATGTCACACCCACTTCAGAAAGAGCTATTTCCCACTGTGTTTCTGTATATTACAATATTGCTCACTTGAACTGCTGAGTCCTGACACAAATTTCAAGAACAATTTCATTCATACAACAGAGAAACATTGTAGTTCGAAGTGAATAAGGATTCACTGTTCAATGGCTATTCTAATGTTATCTGTACATGACAGACATGTTTACGGTTAAATCTTCTGACTTGTGTGAAGTTAGGGGTTTAAACTGACTCGTGTATGCAGCTGTTTAAAATTTTAAGTCAGAGCTTTACCTCTTGCAAGGGGCTTACCCGGTTCAAGCAGGGATTAATTTGAGTGTGCCTTTCCATAGTTAAGACCCTCCTAATACACCTCGCGGGCAACAAAAAAAAAACAATTAGTCTTTTCAAACTAATCAATTTTTATAAATTAAAATAAATTAATTAATTTTTATTTAATAATTTTTTGATTAATAACAATATTCTTCTTTAATTACATTTTAAATTCTTCGATGCATTTCGATATTTAATCGGTTTTGGATTTAAACTTTTTAAATATTTTGAGTTACATAACCACACAGTAAGTGTAGACTTTGATTGCAAGGACCTGGAAAGGTAACTGGTGCAAGGGTGTATATCTTCTTAGGAACGACAATAGCAACATTTCCTGGAGAACGGCAAGGTTCGTTCCAAGCTTTCTTAAATGCCTGGAAAAAGAAATTCGACGATGGGGTCCTGATTCCTGAAAGCAACGTAAAGAGAGGGAAGAACAAACCCTAAAACAGGATTCCTACCTGACAATCGTCAGTTCCATCTGTTTTAGCTCCAAACTGATCAACGTTCACAATCTTTTCTGAACCTGTTGCTTGGCGATACATGTTCTAAGCTTTGGAAATCCAGATGACCAGGCTTGTTAAGTTATGAGTTTGTGAGTTGATCTCATGGTAAATGCTAAGACTAGAGAACTTATAATTGATTGCTACGACGAAAAACGAGAGCAGAACGATTGATTGGCTTCCTAGACTCATGTTTAGAGGAAATTAACACCTGAAGAGAAGCGATAGAAAGAAATTTATCAGGAATGCTTTGTCCTTATGTGCACTTTCTTCGTCCAATTATATTAATGAGATTGAATTGAATTCAATTTACACTGTTTGGAACAAACCCAATAATATTAAAATTGAATTCAATTACATTGTTTGGAACACAATTAAAATGAATTCAATTATTTCATATGACATTTTTACCTTGACTAAATAATAAACATTTACACTTACATAGAACAAGTTATAAACATTAATTTCATTATAAGTGATATCTCAAAAAAGTTCATTATTAAAATGAAAAGAAAAAATTGATTGTAAATGATATTTGTTAGAAACTGATTCAAAAGTTAGCTCTATTTTATTGGAGCACATTTATTTAATGAGTCGTAGTTATTATTATGTTAGTGGTTAGTGGTGAATAACAGTAGCTAGGTAGTTTAGATCGTGGGATTGAGTCCTGCTTTTTAGCTTTGTTGTTATGTTTTTAAGATTATTTAAACGTTGTAATGAAGTCTGTTGTTTCTAAGATGAATAAGAAAAAGTTTCAGTTCACTCTCTCTTTCTTCTAGTCTCACAAATCTTACATTTTTGTTCTTTTTTCAACAATATTAGACTAGATGGAGCTACGAAGACAATAGAAAACTATTATAATTTGGAAGCTTAAAAATGTATGAACGAGCAGTACGTAGTTCTTTTGCGCTTAGGTGGGAGGGGCTGTTTGAGGTGGGAGGAGCTGCTTGAGGTAAAGAGATATATGGTAGGATTAGATGGGTATTATTAGAAGGATATTTTCAACGTTCAAAAGAAGAATTGAAGTTCCAGTTCGTAATTCAATTCCGATGCTTTTTCAGATAAATTCAATTTATAAAGGATGATGGGGTTCCCATCCATTTTTTCTGTTTCCAAACACTTGAATTAAATTTAATGCTGCAATTGAATTCAATTCATACCATTCCAAACACCCTGTAAAAAGATTGTTAGGATTTGATCAATTATGTAACTATGTCTGCAAATCACACCTGTATTATAAAAATCTAGTTCCTTTCTAGTTTCTGCCATTGAACTTTGACTTGTTTAGTTGGGAACAAGAACATGAATCATTTACAATCTCATTCATGTAACTCTATTGAAAATCCTATAATCTAAATCTACTAAACAATACGCAACTTCAATCCTGAATAATGAATATTTTTCAGGTTTCTGCACAATGCTGACAGAACAATCAAGGGCATTGTGGAGAGACCTTTCCAATCTTTTCCAATTCTACATTATGACAGGAAGCTTTTGCACTTTCACCGTCTTTTTGGCTGGTCAGATCAATATTCTCCATGAATATTCCTCGACAAGGGATGGTTTTGCTGCAATGCAAACTCACACCCACTTCAGAAGCGCTAGTTCCGACTATGTTTCTGTACATTACATTGCTTATTTCCACCGCTGATGGCTGACCCAATTCAAAACAATATTTCATTAGTTATGATTCTAGTCAGTGTCTGGAAGGTGACAGGTTCAGGGTTTTGTTCTTATTTTTTACCTGTTCCTCGCAGGCTTCTTTCCTGTCGCAGTAGTTCTGGTCTATGATTATTGGATTGTGCACTTCGTGTACTTTGATGTTTTGGAACAGTATGTCTTTAGCAAATCCTAATCCTCCCTGCAAGACAAGAAGCAATTAAAAAACCTTGAAGTTGAAGTTCACTTCAGTTCTAATTGCTCCAGGAAAAACAAACCCTGGAAATCGACTCTCACCTGCCAAGTTTTGATTCTCACTCCGTTTGAGGTTCCTGAAAAAGTGGCTCCATCGACGAACACATTTGAAACTTTGGCATCCTCGTGACCAGCCCCTAAGCTACCAATACTGAAAGAAGCATGAACACAAAAAAACCAGCTAAGTGCAATTAAGCTGGCTTATTAAGAGGCATCGATCAAGTTAAATAGTGTTTGAGGATGAGGAACCTTATGCCATGACCTGGTCCACAGGTGATATTGGTGGCTTTAACATATTCAGATCCACTCACTATAGATATGCAGTCATCCCCTTCAACAAATAAATAAAGTATCAATCAGAAAATCAAAATTAAAGTAATAATTAGAGTAATAAATGTTCATCAAAATTTAAGTTTGATTTGAGTTTTAAATGGATCAGAGGCAAAGTAGATAACTCCAAATCCCAAAAGAAAGAAAAAAGGTGTTTTAATTTAATGAAATTATGATTTAAAACAATAATTCTCTTTATTGGAGAGTTAATTATAATAATTTTTATAACTTATTTAAACATTATAATAAAATTCACCAAGAACATACTTTGTAAAAAACCTATTTTCAAGGTGATTCAAACAATGGTACCTGTTCCAACGACGCAGTCTTCTAAGCTAATGTTATGAGTTGCAGAGATGTGAATTCCATCAGTATTGGGACTCCTCCCTGGTGCAGTGACTGAGAGTCTCACAGCTCTAACATTCTCACATTTATCAAATCTCAGATGCATTTGCTGTGCGTTTATGAAATTCAGGTTTACTACTTCGAAATTCTTGCATTCACGGAAGGTCATTGCCTGAAAGAAAAGAAAAAAGATTCACCAGATATAAAAAGGATAGAGAACTGCAGAAGATAGCGTACGTGAACCTGAGCATGACACTGGAACTTACAGTCGGAGCGCCGCCGCTTATGCATGGCTGCACAACAACAGAAACAGAAACATCACTCCATAGTTCGTACTAGTACAGAGATGGTAACGATTAAGAATCACAAAAAAGTTCTGACACACCTGACTTTTCTTGATCTTACAGGTTTCCCGCCACCATATTTTTCCGTTCCCATCGATGGTTCCACCACCTTCAACCCTGAAACTCTCCAAATTCTGAAACTCGATCCATTGATTCCTATGTTCATAGTCTCCTATATCCGCAGGAGCCTTGATTGTTCCGTAAATCTGGAATGTGATCGGAAGTTACTAACAATGTTTGGAGTTAGATAATGAGATATGATCTCCAAGAACTCACCTGAAACGTGATATTTGATTTGCATGGACCTGAGAAGGTAATAGGTTTAAGGGTGTATGTACTCCTGGGAACGACAATAGCTACATCTCCTTCAGAACTGCAAGCTTTGCTCCAAGCATTCAGGAACGCCTGACGATAAAATATATTTCACTTCTTACGTCAAACATCAAAAAAAAAAAGAACAAATCCTGACACATGCGTCTAACTATATACCTCATTATCGTCTTTTCTTCTATTTGCTTCAGCTCCAAATCGATCAGCATTCTCTGAATATCTAATGATGTACTTAAGTCCCTGAGTTTCAGACTTCTCAATGTAAAAGCCATGGCAAGAGTAAAAACAGGTTACTATGAACAAAAACCAGAACAAAAGGGTTGGTGATGAGCTTGGTAGATTCATGTTTTCTTTGGTTTTCCAGACGGAGAAACAAAGAAAAACAATTAAGTGTTTGGAATTGAACTTTGAAATAGTTCTTCACATTAACTAAATCTTATAGCATGAAATTAAGATTATCTAACTCAACTTAATAACAATTTATGATTAAATTAAACTTTAGAAGGGATTAATATTTTAAAAAATAAAACTAATTTAAATCTTATATAATTCAAATTTAATGATGATTCTACTCTTAATTGGAATCCAATCTAATGACTAAATCTTTATTATTATGTGATTTCCTTAACTAAATTTGATCACTCAGAAGCTTGTAGGATCTCATTAGGAGTTAATTTATCATGTTAGTTGTATAAATCTTCTAGTATTATATCAAAATATGTTAATTATCCACATAAAAATATTTTTCATGTCCAATTTGAATCATATATTACAACTAAATAAAATAAATAACTTGAAATGACTTTTTTATTTTAGGTCAAATTCAATCATATAAACGAGGAAACAGTCTCTCTACTAGTTAAGGCTGTGTACTATTAGACCTGTGTATTATTAAAGAAGATTTCTACTGGATGTTGTTGTTGTATGCGCAGTCTTACCCTAATAAAAAAGCTGTTATCAAATGATTCAAGTACAGTAAAAATTATTTTAATAATTTAATTAATTAAATAATTTAGGCCAGGTTCAATGATGGAAACAGTCTCTCTATTAGTTAGGGTGAGGTTGTAGTACGGATAAAGCTGCGTACTACTATATCTATGTACTATTGAGGGAGATTTCTGCTTAATGTTGTTGTTGTATAACTAAGAGATCCAGTAATACAGTCTTATCCTAATAAAAAAGCTATTTTCAAATAATTGACATAAAATAAGAATTATTTTAATGATTTAACTAATCAATTAATTTTAGATCAATTACTTTAATTTATTAATTTTAAATTGAATTTAATCATATAAAAATTGTTTTAGTACTTTAGCTAATTTATTGATTTTAGATGTGGCTTTAATTTATAATTAAATTTGAAAAATACTAATCATATAAAAGTAGTTTTAGTCTAATTACTTTAATTAATTAATTGAGTATTATAATTAACATTTATCAACATCTTTAAAATGTTAATAAATTTTAATTAAGCGGGAATATTGGATCGGGCTCAAGGATCGGTCAGACCCGACCCGATTTCATCACTGCTGTCAAAACAGGATTAACGAATTACAGAGAAGAAACAACGAGATGAGGAGAGGAAGAAAATGGAAAGTATTTGTAAATATCCCTCGGTTTTTCGCCTATATCCACCTGCTACGTACATGAAACGCAGATCGGAGTATTTGGTTCCTCAACCTCCCTGCAGATCGCGAGAAAGGGAGCGCCAAACTCTGTACTTTTCATGTACATTTTCAGATTACTAAATTCGTCGTCACCGGGATATACATATATACATACATATAAAGAAAAGAAGGAAGAGAAGAAAAAGATAGAATATAGTATAAGACTGGCGGTACTGTAGCGGTTGTGGCGGCGGCGATTTTGAAAGATAAGTTCGTTCGTTGCAGCGTTTAAAGGTTGTTTATATATGTTGCAGGGTTGAGAGGTGTAATAGAAAATGGACTTTGAACGAGACCGGCTCAGTTGATACAGATAAGCAAGCAAATAAGAACAGTTACCCATTCCTCTAAAGCCCAAGCATATGTACGGTATGCTAGAGGTAGGCATAAAGTCTGGGCTGGACTAGGCATAAGCCTGAGCCGAAAATATATGAATTTGTAAAAAAATCCGAAGAGAAGGGGAAGGCACCGTTAGTTCAGTTACCAGTTTGGGCAAAACAAAAATTCGTTTCTTGACGTGGCGCGATATTATTAGCTATTCGTGTACACAAATTACGAGGCGGATCTATGAACCAGACAATTCGCTGTCTAGTGTCAGTCAGTTGCAGGTATCTCCATTTGGGTTAGGTTCGAAGAGACTATTTGGTAATTTCGAAAAAATCAATGTTGGCCGGCCATACTGTCTGGTCTGATTCGGGTAAGTTTTGACATCATTTTCTTCTCCTTCTTCCTTTTTAGTTTCCAAGATCTGTTGGCATTTTAGTTCCAAAAAGGTCAAAACTTGCACTTTACGTCTGTGTTTATTTATGTTAATAATGAGGAATGATTAGTGGGCAATGCATGACAAGTTTATTATTCGGGTAAGTTTTGACGAACTGAACGTGTCTTCTTCTTCTTCTTCCTTTTTAGTTTCTTGAAAACCAAGATTTGTTGACATTTTAGTTCCAAAAAAGATCAAAACTTTCACTTTACGTCTGTGTTTAGTTTTGCTAATAATGAGGAAGGATTAGTGGGCAATGCATGACGTGTTTATCTTCTTCTAATCTCTCTTAATTTCATAATTACTTTGAAATTTGAATCCTGTCACACTGTGCAGGGTACACTCTAAAGCCATAGTTGCTCTGTTGTCTCTTGCAAGTCTATTTATCTTTAATAAGTTCAGAGCTTTACATAATTATAGTGTGCGTGAAGAGAGAGAGAGAGAGAATGGATCATCAGGTTAAGCTCTTGGAAACTATCTTTGTGAACAATAGTCGAAGTTGTTATTACTTCTGATAAGACCAGTTTTGAAAACACTGTTTTATGTTTATGCTACTTGCTGAATAAAATTCTTTCTGTTGATCTGTTTCATTTTCCAGGAATGTTTAAGTCCTTATTTTGTATTCTAATTGGTTGAATTATGCTAATTAAGTTTCTGCAACTTGTGTCTTGCGATTTGGCTTCTCAGGCGAAGCCCGTGAAGACTATAGGTGGACAGGTCTGTCATATATGTAGTGATAATGTTGGCAAAGCTGCCAATGGCGATCCATTTGTTGCTTGCAATGTCTGTGCATTCCCAGTGTGCCGAGCATGCTACCAGTATGAGAGGAAGGATGGAAATCAGTCCTGCCCCCAGTGCAAAACCAGATACAAGAAGCACAAAGGTCTGTTGTATTGTATGTATATTATAAACTTTGATGCTGGATGCTGAGCAACGGTGACCTGAATTTTGTTAATCTAGGTAGCCCTGCCATTCCTGGGGATCGAGAAGACGATGGCGATGCTGATGATAGTGCAAATGATTTCAATTACTCTTCTGAAAATCAATCGAAACAGAAGACTGCAAAGCGAACGTTGGGCTGGCATATGAAATATGGGCGAGGGGACGATAATGGGCCCCCAAATTATGACAAGGAGATCTCTCGTAACCATACCCATTTGCTCAACAATGGACAGGAAGTAAGTCAAAATGCGTATGTTATGATTTTTTGGTGGTGCTTTTAATTTAAGCCCTATTTGTTTCCCACCCCAGCCAAACAGTGCACTTTATTCAATTCCAATCTAAGTAGCCAATCATTTACAAATCACAAATTCGATACACAGTTCAATTTCAACTTTCAATCCATTTTCATACTCATAAATGCAATTAAATAGAAAAAAACTAATTGAAAACACACCAAAAAAATTTCTCGAGTCGGGTTTGGATATGAATTTAATCCAGATCTGAGGATTCCGGATGCATGGAGGAGAGTGGTGCGGAGGAGGTTCGGTGGTGATATGATCCGCATGGAGGAGGGTTGAAAAAATGGTATAGTGGTGGAGAGTGGCATGGAGAGGAGGCTAAAAGTCGAGTGGTAGTTCTGTTGTCCCCGAAGGGTAGGTAATTTTTTTTTTAATATATGCTAACAAGTTCCTACAGTTTTTAAAAATTACGGTAATAGCTACTATTTTAAATACCGACTGATACCATGCGAAAACTTCAGTATTAGCTGGTACTGTTAACACTGAAATCGTTCCATTTTTCATCCGGTACCGACTGATATGAGACGATATTCAAATCATTACTATCATCTAAATATGTATTATTTAATTATTTAATATATTAACTTTTTGATAAGAGTTATGAATAATTTATTTAATATTATAGTTAATTAATTAAAATTAATTATTAATAAGAATTATGAATAATTTAATTTACGTAATAATTTAATTTTTGTAATTAAATTTAATAATTATTGATAAAAATTAAATTTAAAATATTTTAAAATATATAAATTTTAAATAAATTTTGATTTAATTTAAATATATTTAATTAAAAATCGTTTATCTTTAAGTTATAAAACTGGAAAAAAAAAACGCCACAAACAGAAAAAGAGAAGGCCTTAATTTCCAGCTACTTCTAACCTGTAGGCCTCTGGAGAGTTGTCTGCTGCATCTCCTAGTGTTGGTGGTGGGAAGCACGTCCATTCTCTACCTCATGCAACTGTTGTCAATCAATCACGTAAACCACCCTTCCTCATGTGAGCAGTACTCTGTCAATGACTTATGTGGTATTGATTCTAAGCCTCTGTAATATTGATTTTTGTAGCTAATGTGAAGGTTGTGGACCCACCAAAGGAGTTTGGTTCATCAGGATTAGGAAACGTTGCATGGAAAGACAGAGTTGATGGGTGGAAAATGAAGCAAGAGAAGAATGTTGAGCCAATGAGCAATGGACAACCTCCTTCAGAAAGAGGTGTTGGGGATATTGATGCCAGCACAGATGTGCTTGTGGATGATTCTTTACTGTGAGCTCTGTTCTATGTGTAGCTTGTTAATACTCTGTGGATGTAATTAAGCTTGTTTTGCTTTCATTGCCAGTTCACATTCTTACGTTGTCCTCTTGAAGCACTGTTGCACTAAATGCAATACCTGACATTATCTGCCTGGAGCCTATACTGATGTATATAGGGCCCTTTGGTTTATTAGGAACGATGAAGCTCGACAACCTCTCTCAAGGAAGGTTTCCATTCCATCCTCTAGGATTAATCCATACAGGATGGTCATCATTCTGCGGCTTGTTATCCTTTGCTTTTTCTTGTACTACCGAATAACAAATCCTGTTCGTAATGCATATGCCTTGTGGTTAGTTTCAGTAATCTGTGAGATTTGGTTTGCTATATCCTGGATATTGGACCAGTTCCCCAGGTGGTTCCCTGTAAACCGTGAAACATATCTTGACAGGCTTGCTTTAAGGTGCGGAACTTTCTCTATGGTTTTTGACGATTCCTATATTCAGAGCTCTAATTACATCTTTTCTTGAGGAACAGATATGACCACGAAGGAGAGCCATCACAGTTAGCTGCTGTTGACATTTTTGTCAGTACTGTGGATCCTTGGAAGGAGCCACCACTTTTAACAGCAAACACTGTTCTTTCTATCCTTGCAGTTGACTACCCAGTTGACAAAGTCTCCTGCTATGTCTCTGATGATGGTGCTGCGATGTTGACATTTGAAGCTTTGGCCGAGACTGCAGAGTTTGCGAGGAAGTGGGTGCCTTTCTCCAAGAAATATAACATTGAGCCACGGGCTCCAGAGTGGTATTTTGCACAGAAGATTGACTACTTGAAGGATAAAATGCAAACCTCATTTGTCAAAGATCGTCGAGCTATGAAGGTATGAATTTGACATACTTGACTCCACCTGTTATTTTCACTTAGTTGGAGTTTTCCTAGAATGTAATTATTCTCCTTCTGTTGTAGAGAGAGTATGAAGAATTCAAAGTTCGTGTTAATGGGCTTGTCACAAAGGCACAAAAGGTTCCTGAAGAAGGATGGGTTATGCAAGATGGTACTCCATGGCCTGGAAATAACACCAGAGATCATCCAGGAATGATTCAGGTAACAAAAAATTTTGCTATTGGCTATCTTCTGTGTGATCCTTATTATAGTGCATGTCTCCACAAGCCCCAAAAGGTTATGCAGCACTGTGTCATGGTGCATATTAAAGTTTTTTGTTTACAGATTGTGTTCTTATGTGTGATATCCACCTCATTACTTTTTGCAGTTTTTCATACTTTTGGCTGCGCGCTTGATTTTACTTGATTCTAAAATATGTTCTTGTGAGCAGTAAGATCATGTTCCTGAGGCCATTATCATATGCTTTCAGGTTTTCTTGGGCCAAAATGGAGGTCATGATGCCGAGGGTAATGAGTTGCCTCGATTGGTTTATGTTTCTCGCGAAAAACGTCCAGGCTTCCAACACCACAGGAAAGCAGGTGCTATGAATGCACTTGTAAGTACTCAACAATAGTTTTTGTTATTTGATCTTATTAATGTCTGATCTCATAAAGAAGGCAACTTTTGCAGGTTAGAATGTCTGCTGTCCTTACTAATGGGCCATTCTTGTTAAATCTTGATTGTGATCACTATATAAATAATAGCAAGGCTCTGAGAGAAGCTATGTGCTTTCTGATGGATCCCAATCTTGGAATACAAGTCTGTTATGTTCAGTTTCCCCAGAGATTTGATGGTATTGACAGGAATGATCGATATGCCAACTGCAATACCGTTTTCTTTGATGTGAGTCCACTATTGTGAATTTGAAATGGGTTTCCTTTTCCTAATTATTATTGAGCTTCTCTGTGTTTCTATTGCAAATGAGTTGGCCATTGCTGTGCGGTTGAACCTAATCATACAAGGAATAGAAATTCATTTAGCATTGATGTTAACTTCTCTTTATCTTGCCAAATTCAGATAAATTTGAGAGGTTTAGACGGCATTCAAGGTCCTGTTTATGTGGGAACTGGATGTGTCTTCAACAGAACAGCCTTGTATGGCTATGAACCTCCTCTAAAGCCCAAACATAAAAAGCCAGGGGTTCTATCATCGATTTGTGGCGGGTCAAGGAAGAAGAGTTCCAAATCAAGTAAGAAGAGCTCGGACAAGAAGAAATCGGGAAAACATGCAGATCCCACCATACCAATGTTTAACCTTGAAGATATCGAAGAGGGTGTAGAAGGTTCAAACTTTCTATATCTCTTCTCTTTGTTCAGTTCAAATTACTAATCTTTTAGGTCTGACTTGTTCCTTTACACATTCATAATGTAGGTGCTGGATTTGATGATGAGAAGTCATTGCTTATGTCCCAAACGAGTCTGGAGAAGAGGTTCGGTCAGTCTTCCGTTTTTGTTGCCTCTACACTTATGGAGAACGGTGGTGTTCCTGAATCTGCAACACCTGAAATTCTTCTTAAAGAGGCCATCCATGTTATAAGCTGCGGATATGAAGACAAAACAGATTGGGGAAGTGAGGTATGTATATACTTTTTCAATGATTAATTTTCTGCTTGACTACCTGATTGTAATAATTGCAACTGAAGCAGCTATACTAGTTATTGATGACAAATCAGTTGGTTTTGTAGCATCCGAACAATTATCATCCACATTTATACTTGATTCTTCTTGATTAAGTTTGTCTCAGGCATTAGTTATTGATCTATCTATTTCTGCTTGGATCTTCATTGATGTCTCTTGTTCTCCACAGATTGGATGGATATATGGTTCTGTAACAGAAGATATTGTTACTGGATTCAAAATGCATGCACGTGGTTGGCGATCAATTTATTGCATGCCTAAGCGGCCAGCCTTCAAAGGGTCTGCCCCAATTAATCTTTCCGATCGACTGAACCAAGTGCTTCGATGGGCTTTGGGTTCCGTGGAAATTCTGTTTACTCGGCATTGTCCAATTTGGTACGGATATGGTGGTCGATTGAAATGCCTTGAGAGGTTTGCATATGTGAACGCTACCATCTATCCAATCACTTCCATCCCCCTTCTGATGTATTGTACACTTCCAGCTGTCTGTCTACTTACAAACAAGTTCATTATTCCACAGGTACCTTATCCTTTCTTTCTAAGTTCTAACCTGTAAATGCATGTAGGATTTACCTCTTTCGATGCTCTTTTTGATCCGAAAATTTCTGCTATTGCCATGTTTATGGTCTGAACTGAAAATTGTTTCCACCTTTCTTGTGGCAGATTAGTAACATAGCAAGTTTATGGTTAATATCCCTCTTTCTTTCCATCTTTGCCACTGGTATCCTGGAAATGAGATGGAGTGGTGTTGGAATTGACGAGTGGTGGAGAAACGAGCAGTTTTGGGTTATCGGTGGCGTCTCAGCCCATCTTTTCGCTGTATTCCAAGGCCTGTTCAAGGTACTTGCAGGCATTGAAACCAACTTCACCGTTACTTCCAAGGCATCCGACGAAAAAGGAGATTTTGCTGAGCTTTATCTGTTCAAATGGTCTGCTCTTCTCATCCCTCCAACAACTCTGCTCATCATCAACATGGTTGGTGTTGTTGCTGGAGTATCTTATGCCACCCACAGTGGTTACCGGTCATGGGGTCCTCTATTTGGCAAACTTTTGTTTGCATTTTGGGTCATTATCCATCTATCCCCTTTCCTCAAAGGTCTGATGGGTCGACAGAACAGAACACCCACCATAGTTGTAGTATGGTCTATTCTTCTTGCTTCTATCTTTTCTTTGTTGTGGGTTCGGATTGATCCTTTCACTATCAGAGTCACCGGACCGGACATTGAACAGTGTGGGATCAACTGCTAAACAATGGAGACTGATAAGTTCTCAGTTTGGTTACTTTCTTAAAACCAATGCGTTTATAACAAAGAAGACATTTGTCACTCCAATGTGACACTAAACTGAAGTTAACATCCTTTTCCGATCAGACACAGTCAACTATTTCATTCGTCGACTAGTCAATCACAGACATATTTTAGATAATGGTCATGTAGTAGATATATCGAGTTATTACTGAAAACTCAGGAGATATTATTACAGCAAACGATGAAACAAAACAAATTCTAGAGCTATAGTACACAAACTTGTCAACTTTCCTGGTAGAAACCGAAATTTCGTTACATCTGTTAAATATGAAGGAATGTGACAATGAAAATGTCATAAGAATTTCCTATGTTCAGCCTCTCAGAAAACGCCAAGGTCCAGTTCCTGTTCCCATTCTGCAATTACAAAGTTTTTGTCATATGATTATGCAATTCTCATACAATGAACAGCTTTTTCTACAAGGTTTTGTTTACCTCCATACACCAGCAAACATTCGCAGTCCCATGAAAATGGTTAGAGCAACCCAAATTCCTATGAATCCACTTGTTTTAGACAGTAGGAATATAGCTGCAATACTCGCTCCGGCCACCAGAACCTGAAGGGCAACCTCCATTAGAAAGGAACGAGAAGGGTATGTAAGGATTATGCCAGGAGGAGAGGTAACTATAAACTGACCATTGAGTAAGCAGAATAGGTAAAATCAGATGCTCCAAAGTTCACGCCATCAAAGACAAAAGCTATGGAGTTGATGGGTTGTGTAGCTGCTACAAACTGATTGTGGACACAATCAAAACTCAATCCAACTTCATACAGGATCAATGCTAAAACTGAAACACCAAACTTTTCAGGTAGAAAGATGATAAGTTACCGGGATTCCTAGGCCTATGATGTTAAGAACATTCGTGTCTTTTGAGAAAATTACATCACCAAAATGCAGACCGAGCCCAACAACCAAAGCTAACCCTAGACCAAGAACAAAACTCATCTGCAGAGCAAAAGTTACATGGATTTTCAAGCTCTGGTAAAAAGAATCATTTGAAAAACAACAATCCAGGTATCTTTGGCATACCTGTAGTACCCGAGTTGCAGCAATTGTTGCTTTTTGGTAGTCTTTCTCAGCAAACGCACCAGCAATAATTGCCTGTAAGAACAGGAAACTTGTTAATACATCATTAGCTTGAGGAAAATTTCTGATTGGTCTACCCAACGCATTTGTTTACCTGTCCTGCAACAGCTAAACCATCAGCAAGAAGTGAAGAAGTCAACCATACTTGGAGGCAAACCTGGAAAGCAGCCATGGAAGTTGGACCCAACCTTGCAGCCCTTGAAGCTGCCAAGGTCACACATATTGTTGCTGCTATAACTCTTGCCAACAATACAAAACCTGACACCAAACCTAAACTGTTAATAAAATTAAGCTCTATATTGATTATTTCAAGTTTAAATTTAGCTGTAGCTTACCATTCTTCAGAAATCGATTGAACTGCAAATGTTTTCGATTTGGAGGTAAGAGAACAACTTTTTTCATCAGTCTCCAACATAGGATCGCCAAAATCAAGTACCTAAATAGGCAGGGAAGGGTTACTAACTGGTCAGTGAATATGAATATGAAGAAATACAAAGCTGTAACAGAGTAAACTACAGTTTCCAGGGACGACCAGCTACACTTACTGAGAAACAACATGTGCTATGGCTGCACCGCTCACACCCAACCTGAAGGAAAAGATGAAAAATGGGTCCAGAACTATATTTGTCAAGTCTCCTGCTACTGTTACAGGAAATATTTAATCAAAACTCAATGAAGTAATAGTCAGTTGAAGCTGCTACATCTGAAGTTACATTGTAGATTTTACTCCTTCACCTGTGGCGTATAAGGGTGTTTTTGTGTCTTTGAACCCTCGAAAGACACCTTGCATGGCCAGAGAAAGGAGAACAGCAGGTGAACCGAATGATCTTAACGTCAGGTACTTCTTTGCTGGGTTTAACATTGGTGAGTCCTGTCAAAAGTACGAAAAGTTCAAATTCTCAATCAATTACCCTCAAGTGGTGCAGGCTGATGCTTATGTACAATCAGGAGAGTAAATGGATTTAATTACTAAATCTTTCTAATCAGTTTCTTATTTAATAAGGTTGCGAAGATTGGAACTTGGAAGCTTGATTAGTATATCCTTCTCATCTGAACTTTCTGTTCACCATAACCTCAACTGAAGGTGACATTAATGATAATATTCTGAAAAGAAGAAGAAGAACGTCAATGGAATTAACCGCATTTCAGGAAAAACAGTGAAGAAGCTTACCGATTTCACTCCCATAATATGTAGAAGAGGTTTTGCTGCAAATATCAGCACTATAGTTTGCATGAGACCAAGCACAGCACCAACAATCAGAGCTGTTGATGCTGAAGGGATATGTCTCCTTTCCTTGTGTAATTGCTTCATCTTATCTTTCTCAGACTTGCATGTAGTTGACTTGGAATCTGATGAAGAAAACAAAACATTCAGTTAGTTACAGATACTCTTGATGAAATTACGATTGAATCTTCTGATATGATTGGAGAAATAAGACACCATTTTCAGTTTCTGGGTATGGATCTTTCTTTTCATTTGTGCCTGTAGAAGAACCTTTTTCCATGTTTTCAAGCTTGACATCTTCAGGTTGCAGCTCTGTCTTCGTTTCAATGGTTTTGGCTGAACCATTCTCTGGTGTCTCACTGCTAATTCTCTGAACAGTATCTTCCTCCGCAACAAAAGATGTTGTTACGCTGACCAATGGGAAGATGGTCACTTTTGATGCTTGGTTGAATATTGCAATGGAAACTCCTACGGCAGCTATTTCGACTGGTCCTGTTATGAAGAAAATGACAAACCCTCTTCAGTTTCAACAAGTTACATGTGTAAATACGATGATCAAAGGGTAATAACACATGGAAGAAGAAGAAAACAAACCAAGATGTCCAATGAAGGCTGTATCAATCAAGGAAGCTATGGGGTCAGCTGCCAGAGCCAATGCTGCAGGTACTGCAATCCTCAGGACCTCCAGACCAAGCTCATCCATCTTAACAACATGTCTGCATTATTCCCAGTAATTAACGTTGTCTTCTCAGCATGTTTTAACACCAATTTTGTGTTTAGGACACAGAATTTACTTACCTTACATCTCTAAAGAAAACAGAGAGTGGTATCTTCCACTTCCTGTCAGCTTTTTGCAATGAATCATCCTCAGCCATCTTTCCAAGTTATTTTTCAGGAAAAAGTTCTAATGCAGCTAGTTCTGTCAGGTTTGCGATGACCCTCCAAAAAATGTTTCAGTTCTGATCAACATAAACTCTTTTCTGTAAAAAAGACTCTTACCGGTACATGCATATCTATGCATGAGCAGAGAAGATGATGATTACTAGAAAAGTGATTATCAGTTAAGTTTTTGACAGATCTTAAAGATATGATCTCAGTCGGTGCATCTTTAGATAGCACGTTAAGTACAGACGCAACTAACGACAGAGTCTTGATAGTGAAAGCTTCTTTCATTGATTGATTGAGATACAGTTGAACCTCCCTCAGCTCCGGAGATTAAAAGTTAAAGAATCTGCCAATCCAAGTGTCCTTGAAAGGAATATAGATATATCCAAGAACTGATAGCAAATTCCAAGCATATCAGACAAATCAATCAAGTGAAGTTCCCAAACATTAAAATCCTCCAATAAACTGCTTTAGATCCTTGAGTTTTAGTGATTATGTTCCATGAAAGGTGAGACTCTTATATCAAAGTCAAGATTATTATTATTGATATACCTTCCATGGAAGGAAGGTTCGACTTCTGATTAAAAAGAGAAAACACGAAATTCTAACCAAGATAATGCCAAACTCAAAAGGCCTTTGAAGAATTTATGAAGCAGAAGGAACCAGTGAACAATGTTATCATAATAAATCATGACCACAGTAGAAACAAATCCTAAGATAAAACCTAGACCACTTCATTCCTTTGTCCCGTTCAATTATTGAAACCCCATCTTCTCTTGTACTCATTAGTTACACGTAACAAGAAGCTACACTGCTATCAGAAACATTCATCAAAAGCAACTAACACACGTATGATATGCATGCATGTGGAGAATACATTGATAATATTGACAGAAAAGAAAAAGGTAGGAACTAACCAAGAGTTGCAGAGAAAGCAGGACATCAATCTTAGGACTGCTCACACTGGTTTAGATACTGATAACTGCTAAGTAGTAACAACACACCCCAACTTTCCCTTTTAAACACAGGCTTTCATCTCTAATAGCGCCACATTTCTTCGTTAACTAATAGATAATTACGTATTACTTTGTTAGTGTGAATGTGAGGTGACAGAAGGAGATAGAGATAGAGATAGAGATGGGAAAAACTAAAAGCTTCATCCTCTCCTGCTCCACTCGAGAAGCTGACACCATAGCTCAGACGAAATTAAGATAAGCAATATTTCCTGTATTATAATGGAAACTAACCTGGTTAAACGATTTTTACGATGAGACCAACTTGCATTAATACAAAATTGACTGATTTCAGAACTTAAACAAGTCTTTAAGAATCAAGAAAAGCAATACGTTGCAAGAACCATCTTGCAAGCTGTATGCAAACTTTCTTCTGCTACAAATGTTAATTGGTCCTGAGAACAGAAAAATCTCTAGTCGGTGACGTGGGAAGCTTTTAGCAAATGGAAGCTACGTAGGATTGCAATCACAGCATGAGTTTTTAGACGACCTAACTTTTCTTAGCGCATAGATAAGTACCTCTGGTGATCTTCTATATTATATTCTCAATGTTTAGTGCTTGTGTGTTTGATAATATAATGATTATGATCTAATTTATTATAATTATCGGTTATTTTGTTTGTAATTATATGTGAATTATTCATAATTACAGAAAATTTACAAATTAGATTTTAGTGATAATAAATAATAATTATACTACATTAATCCTAATTTGAATGCGTAACATTTTATTAGTGGATCATAAAAAAAAGCAATCAAGTATTTAATTAATTTTTATTAGTGAATCGTAAAGAAAGATATATAGCTTATCATACAAATATAATTAATATTGTACTTGTATGATTGCATTCAATATTTTAAAAACCAGACTATAATTTAAACTGATAAGATAAGAGGTTTAAAGTTTAAAAGGTTCAACCAATAAAAATTGAATAAAATTAAAATTTTGAAATATGATGAAAAATTATCCTTATTCATCAAAGAATTGGAAGTTTAATTAAAAATTATTAAATAAAAATTATTTTTATTTTGGTTTATAAGAACTTTTTAATTTATGGGAATTGACTTATTAATTAATAAATAAATTATTTTTTAACAATAAGAGTTATTAAAGTAAATCAAACTGAAAAGTTAAACGATTGAAAATTTTTATGGTTGAACCAGCTGAACCGATTGAGTTTTTCAATAATTAGTTATATTTGTATCATTTATAATTTTTACAATTTAAGATTTTAGTGTTAACAAATTTTTGCAATAATAATAGTACCTATTAGAATTGAGCTTGGGTCAATTATTGATAAAATAGCTAGAACTAGTCATTTAGACAGGTGACTCTTACCACTTATAAACTTTTTAACATTTTCATGTTTAGTTAATATAAGATACTCTAACACTCCTCCTCAAATGCAATTAATATTAGACATCTAATTGTTACTTGAAATAAACACAGAGGTAACCGGACCGGATCGCTAGGACTGAATATCTAGACGGACAACCATCGGCTCTGATACCATATTAGAATTGGGCTTGGGCAACTATTGACAAAATGTCTAGAACTATTCGTTTAGATAACTGACCCTTACCACTTATAAACTATTTAACATTTTCATGTTTAGTCAATATAAAATACTGTATTTGTGTTTGGTAATATGATAATAATAACATTCCATTTTATATAAATGAAAGAGAAAATAGGTTGAAATTACTAATTTGTTCTTATTTATTGAAGCATAAAGTATTATTAATGGATAATTAAGAAAGATATTTTGTAATTTTGTAATTATATATATTTTTTGGTGTAAAAAAAGCATAAGAATTCAAATTAAATTAGCTAAAAAGAAAGTAGAGAATCTTGAGGTGATCATTAAAGCGGTCCCTCTCAGAATTCAATATGAATATGCAATTCCACTTTCGTGTGGAAGCCACACAGCACACACAGTAAAGAATCTTGAGGTGATCATTAAAGCGGTCCTCTGAGAATTCAATATGAATATGCAATTCCACTTTCGCGTGGAAGCCACACAGCACACACATTCTCTATTCTTTTTTTATCTTTTCCTTGCAACTAATTAGCTCAATCACTACTTTATCATCTTCTTTTGACATGGAACCTCTAGTGGCAACCCCATTCAGCTAAATTAAAAACAAAAAGAAGTATATGCTTAATATTTCACGAGTCTGCAAAAAAAAGTCTTTTTCAATTCATGTGGTCTAACATATTATGTATTTTATCATCGTATACCCTTTTTTTTTTTGGTATAAACCATCCGGTTTCCGGCACCAGGTGAGTGTTCGACTAATCCGGACTCGCCACGGAAGGTCGCACTAAGCGGTAAATGGCTGGCCACGAGGAACGTTCCATTCCCATGGAGGAAGTCGAACTTCCCACCATATGGTTAAGGGGCAGAGGCGAGCTACCACCACGCCACCCCTCGTGGTTTCGTATACCCTTTGACTAAGAGTAGCTCGGATTTCAAGTTTCACTATTATATATTTTTCGAAAGAGAATTTTGTTAAGTGACCGTTTCATCACAATAGTTTAAGATGTTGTGTGAGACTAATTTAATTAGTTTTATATATTCACTAACACATCTTCTCAAATAAAAACCTTTTGGGCTTGAAACTTATACAGGCTTACTCTACCTTGTGCTGAATAATAGGTGAGTGATAAAATTTGAACTCACGACTATTTTATTACAAAGACTCTGGTATCATGTTTAAGTAATCGTTTCATCACAGCTATTGTGTAAAGTCACCTTAATTAATTTTATATATTCATTAACAAATTCTGTGTACTACATGCATTACGAGGGAATTATCCTTTGTAACTTCATTTTTGAGATTAAAATGATGTTGTTTTAATTAACTGTTTTTAATGTTGTTTTAATTAACTGGTATTTAAACGTTCGAGATTTATGCTTAAACTTCTCAAATGGCAAACAAAGGCAAGTACTGCCTTGTCATGATTCCATTTGATAAGTAATCATAAGTTAACAAGTTCGATTTTGAAGCAACATATGAGCGTTGATATGTTGAGATTGTTTCAATCCGTTTGGTAATCAGGAAAATAGACCTCACTTTAGAGTCGAATTCATGATTGAAAATTGCCATGATCAATTCTTGTAACAATCATTTTAAGAATAAAAAATATATATCTTCTCTAAGAAATTTTAAAAAATTTCAGAAAAAATCTCTTTTACAGTTTTTTTTGCTTCGATCAAAATATAATAATAAAATATATGTGTTATAAACATAATTTACATGACGATTTAACCTAACTTTTAAACTCGAATCAAACTAATTAAATTTGACTTAAATTTATTAATTTGATTCATATTTAAGAGATGAATTTAATTACTATATTAGTGATATTTAATTAGTTCAAGTTTGATGTACATATTACGTATGTTTTGTCTTTTTTTACATAAGTATAAAAGAATAGAGGTTTTTAGAAAATTAAAAGGAGTTTTTATGATAATTTTAAAATTTAAGAGGTTTTTCTAAAAAAATGTTAATTATAAGAGAAAATTTTTTAAATTGTGAGAGAAGCTTATTTCTTTTATCTTAATTTTAATTCAAATTTAATATAATTATAGGTTCAAAAATAATTTATAAAGACTTTTTTATCTGTTGGACAATTTTGTCCTTTCTCATAAAGTTGGACAACTATTTATTGCATTTTTTGTTTTTAAATAAATTATCGATTAAGTTACGTAATTTGATTCAGATAAAGATAATAAAGTGACCCAATAAATTATATTATCTAGATTGATGGGCAAAGTCTGGGTGAAAAATATATCTCAATTAGTTGGACCAGACCTATATCAGACTTATGACGGGGAAGTCCGATATAGAAGTTATATAAAAGTTAAGGTCTCCTGCAGTTGCTCATATTAATCGTAAGCATAAAGAATCTCTAACCCGTTAAGAGAGCTTACGTATTGAGAAGACTATAGAAAGACCTAAATTATGTGTTGGAAATACTTTCCGTAAAAGTCTTGGGAGATTCGTGATTGTTTGGAGCTCGGAATCGGCATCGGAATCAGAGATGAAACTAAAATCAGGTATTCCGCATTACCTTCGTTTTTAATCCTTTCATGTATGATCCTAAGTACGTAATAAGGTCTCTACTACGTATTACATTATCTTCTAAATCTTAACATGAAATTAATAACCTTTAATTTTAATAAAAATTTTAATTCTTTCAATGGGAAATGAATGAGTTGGAGTGTAGGTTTAGTGCATGGTTTGGAGTAGCTCCTCCTATTCATGGTAGAGATAAGGTTAATTAATCGGTGTTTAGTGCTGAATTAAAGTGTTAATTTCGAGTCAAATCAAAATTGATTAAATAATTATGTCGCAGAGATGTTGCCATACACATACTCACTTTCACTTCATATGATAATAGAACGTACCATAGTGCATGCTGAGTAATAATAATACCTTCTTTTATGTGTATATATATTATAGGGTTAATTACTAAAAAAAAGTCTAAACTTTTGTTAGTTTTTTTAATTATAGTTTGAATTTTAAAAAGTAGTAATAAAATGTCTAAATTTTTAAATTTTTTAATCTTAGCCTAAACTTCAAAAGGTAGCAATAAAATATTCAAACTTTCAACTTTTTTAATTATGGCTTGACGTTAGTGTTTTCGTTAAGTTTGCTGACGTGACTTGCTACGTGTTTCAAAAATCTTAACTATTAATACACGTCAACCAAAATTAACACAACAAATAAAAATTAATAAACGACATCATTTAATCATATTATTAAAATGATATCGTTGTTTAAAAATAACTTAAATCAGATCACGCAACCTCGACGACCTTACGATTTGATTTTAATTTATTTCTTCATTTTTTAGTTTATTCTCTCGACACCTTCACCTTTCAATTTTCAGATTACGCAATTCCGACGCCATCTTACTAAGGGCATCAGAAGAATGAATTAAAAAACAAATAACTTATTGGTGCAGTACGCTGTAATGTGCGAATAGTTTAGGGTATCAGAAGAACAAACAAAAAAAACAAATGACTGAGAAGAACAGATAGCGTCAGGCTAGAATTGAAAAAAATTAAAAGTTTAAATATTTTATTGTCACTTTTGAAAATTTAGGCTATAAGCCTATAATTGATAAAAAAAAGTTTGGACATTTTATTGTTAATTTTTAAAGTTCGGATTATAGTTAAAAAATTAACGAAAGTTTAGACTTTTTTTAAGTAATTAACCCTATATTATATAATATACTACTCCATGCAATATAAATACTATTTTTTTTCTTTTTTTAATATTTGTCTACTAATCCACATGTTAATGCCTAAAGCCTCTGTTATGGAAAATTTTATATAATGATTGTTTAGTTAATCAGTTGTTTAGAACAATTAAAGACCATATGCCCTTTCGTGCATGGCCATTAGTTTTGTGCACTGTGTAAGATATGTTCATTCTCAAGGTTTTTTTTTTTTTTAAATAAAGAATCTGCCGTGTTTATCTTTTAGATGTGTGCCGAGTAAATATTCGGATTAACGTAATAATTTGCAAATTACGTCAATTGGGTACTTCGTATTAGGTAAGCCCTGTACGACTGGCTCGATCAAGAGAGTGTAATTAGGAGAATTCAAACACATAACTTTTTAGCCCCATACCTTCTACTCTACCAACTCGACCACCCCTTAAAAGGTTCATTCTCAAACACTCTTAAAGGCTTTCCTGATTCCATTTGTAAGGAATATTCATCAAAATTTAGGTTGAATATGATTTTTTTAAAAATAAGTTTTAAATTAAATTTAAATTTGTAAATTTAGATTCAACTTAACTTAAAACTTGAAATTTTAATAAAAATATATTATTTTTAATTTCTAGTTTGAGTCTAATTCACAAAAATTTTATAAAAAATTTAATCAAACTTAACCCGAATTAAATTAAATAGTCAAGAGTCTTTGATTCGATTAGGGTCAAACTCACCGCATTATCACATTTAAACACTCACAAATACAAAAAGTTATAGCTTATTACATAATTATTGTGTCGTAATTTTGATGGAATTGGGTAATTATTAGTTTCTAATGATTATTATTATTATTAAATAAAAATTTATTTAAAATAAATTACATTAATATACAATTATATATTATTTTCTCAAATAAATAAATGGTGACTTGTTAGTATATCAATCAATTACTATTTTTTTCCTTAACACTCATATTAATTACATACCATTTATGACATTATTACCTTACTACAAATTCGTGTTTATATTTGAGACTTTCTTGCATCTGACACAATCTCTTTAATAATTACGAGTAAAACTGCATATTATTATACTTCTTTAAATTTCTGTGTTTTAGTGAAACTTTCACTCAATATTGTTATTGTAGTCAAGACTTTCTTGCCTATAGCAAATTGGACATTACAAAATACTAATAATAACATTTCAGTAAGATTTCTATTGAAACGTAGGATTTAAACAGGTCTAAAAATACACAATGTTACTTTTAATTAATAAAGGGATTGTTTTCAATATATTCACACAAAAAATAAAATGTTAAAAACAAGTAGTCTTTAAAGCTATATTTGGTTGGAGGTTTATTATTGGAATAGAATAAAATATAATATTGTTTCATCGTTTAAGAGAAGTGTTTATAATAGAATGAGATGGAAGAGGAGAGTTTCATATTACAGCTTATTCCATCCAAAACAGTAAAAATGAAATACCTCTGATTTGGAAGGATTATGATGGAATGTAAAATAATAAACAACTTTATACTATATTATATTATAAACCCTTCATCTAAACAACATTTCACTATATTACATTATAAACACTTCCGTCCGTCTCAAACAACAATTTTTTAATATTATATTCATTTATATTTCATTCTATTATAAAATTATTCTATTTAAAACCTTACATCTAATCAAACATAACCTAAGGTAAAATTCAAACTAATTTCCAACTGATACAGAAAGAATTAACTTGAGTTTCAGGAGTAGCAAAAAAAAAAAAGGATAATAAATTAGAGTCAAAGAAGAAAATAAAAATAAGTCCGCTGTGTAAAAGAATTGCTTAATAAAGTAATTCTGGGTACTATACCATCATTAAACAGTCTTCGAGTGGAGTAACCACAGCGACGCTTTGGCCGAGTGGTTAAGGCGTGTGCCTGCTAAGTACATGGGGTTTCCCCGCGAAAGTTCGAATCTCT
>JAOSBL010000004.1:140940-152218 GCA_027568915.1 Erythroxylum roraimae | reverse complement strand
GCTTGGGTTAGTTTTCTTTGCCTTCCCTGCCTTTGTCTGTTTTTTGCGCTAATGTTGATTTTATTCCAAAAAAAAAACCTGCAATTATTAGTTTCCACGTATTTATCTAGGGTTAGTTTTCTTTGCCTTCTTTGCCTTTGTCTGTTTTTTGCGCTAATATTGATTTTATTCAAAAAAAAAAAAAAAAACCCTGCAATTATTAGTTTCCACGTATTTATCTATATCTTATTATTCTTTATCATGTTTATCCGTTTGGGTAGCTCTAAACACAGAGTGATCTTGCTTTTCTGATTTGACAATGGAGGGAACTAAACAGGAGGTTATAGGCTAACAAACTGAGACTCAAGAGGAGTATGAAACGATGTTATTGATTGGAACAGCCCGCGAGCAGTTCTTGATTGACTTTGGTAGTGAAGATAAGGCTGGAGGGACTTAACGTGGTTGTTACTGAAAATTGCACCAGACAAGTTTGGTCAACTTTTGATAAAATAATGAAAATTCATGTCTAAATTATCAAGAAACGTCGGACTGACATCAAAATCTAGCAATTGGGATTATAAAAAAGACAAAATTGAAATGGTTTAGGTACACATGATTGACCTCCCGAAGAACAATAGCAAACAGTACAGAATTGTACGTTATGCTCTGTTTGACTTGACAGGTTAGTGGTCTGGATACCATTATCAAAAGATGTTCACAAAAGTCCACAAGTTACAACAGATGGAACCAATCTACGCCACAATTTTAGGCAGTGGAGGAGTCATTGCAATCCAATTGAAGCTCAAAAATCAAGATCAGGTTCTCTGTATTACTAGAAGGGAAGAAAAAAGGAAGAAAAGCAGCAAAACCCTGTTTTTGTTTACCAAATATGAAATGATTTCTCTGTTTCTGCTTAATTAGTTATCAATCTTCAATCAATCATTAGAGATTAGGGAATATAATAACTCGGGAAGAAAAAATAAGGGAAATTTCCTTTGAAAAAACTGTAGCCAATCATTGTGTTTCCACCAACAACTCAGACTGTAATGGTTTCGAATTTGAAAACGACTACTTTTGGAAGTCAAATTTTTTTTTTAATCCACTAAAGTCTATAGATTCTTTAGAGTTCCAGAACTAGCCGATTTTGATCTCTCTCTCTTATACTTGGCTAACAAAAATGCTAATAAACCATTTTATAATCTCACCTTGCTCTGTATTTTGTCGACCACCTGTACGCTGAAACAGTTTCTACACTTATCTCTGTCTCTTTCACTCCATCTCGTTTGCACAAACCTCAAGATTTGATCTGACCCAGAAGTCCTTCTGTGTCTTGTCTGTTTTCCAGCAAGTTCGTATCTCGTGGGTTGTGGTTTGGTTGTTTGGATGATGTTGCAGCTGTTCTTTACGGTGGCTTTCTCTGCAGTTCCTTTGACTCTCTATGTTCCTCCTCTTCGAAGCTTGAATCTTTTTGTGGGAACCATGGAAGATCTCTTCAGAGAGTCAAGAGCTTATACTAGAAGACTCTATCCACAAGCAAGGCTTGTGTGGTCTAGGCTTTTGGATATCATGCTCTGCAATTTAAGGTTGGATTAGATAGATCTTTTGGTGTACATTCTTCTAACCCTTTTGTTTTTCTTTTGTTGAGATGTTTTGTTGCTCGGGGTGTTTCTTGTTATCTATGCGGGATTTGTGTTTCGTGGATATGACTCGAGTTCTGTAACGATGATGTTTGGGTGAAATAAAGGATGATTCTGCTCGTTCGATACCCTCCTTTCTTACGCTTAATTTGAGAATTTAGAGATCTATGATACGTTATATGGTCGTCAACGAAGAAGCTTGATTTAGTACTTTTGTTGTGTTTTTTGAGTCCAAAGACTCTGTCTTTCGAGTTCCTTTCTTGACTATGAACTGTGTAGTTGATCAGCTGAATTACAAAAGCTCAGAACAGAGCACGGGAAAGTAGTAATCTTTGAGTTTTTTACAGCTTTTCTTTGTGCAAAAACATTTGTTTCCAAGAAATTGGCAAGTGGCTACAACTATGTAGTACAGCTAGGCCGGCCTTCTTGTCTGAACTAAGCGAACGGCAATGGATGACATAAGATTTGGGCCATATCATAGCAATATAAAGAACCATATAGGCACAAATTGTTTCAGACATAAAGACAAGGAAGTTCCAATTTTTTTCAATTTTTGTCTAATTTTGGTAGGAGATATGAAAATGGGTAAAGTATATGCTATATAAAGTTTGGCATTTGCTACATTTTCTTATCCTAAAGTTGTTTGTACATTAGTTGTTTGTACATTACCAATAATGAAAAAGGAGAGGTTAAGTTGAGACACCCCAAAAGGGTTTTGATACAATCATACAATATACAGCACTAGTGCAATGTTCATCATCATTGTTTTGGCCACTAGTTAAATGGATTGGAATGTATGATTGTTTTGGTCACTCCTCTTACTTTGATTTCTGATAACTGCTTATTGACATGTCTTGATGACAGTTTTTTATTACTACATAGCAAAAGAATAGAAAGAATCAAGTGATGAAACACAGAACAACTACTGGAAAATGAAATGAATTGAAAGAATAATATAGAAGGAAAAAATTGGATGGAGTGCTTCTTCAAGCTAGCTAGATAATGTGCAGGGCTTTAGAAACCAGAATACATCCATTCCTTTTGTTTCTCTTCCATCTACCATGGGAAAGTTTTCGACTTTGTTCTCAGTTTCCTCCTTCCTTGCCATTTCCTTATTCTGCTTCACTTCTTGAAGAATTCCCCTATCCTGCAAGTAAATCAGTCTAGCTAACGCGTTTAGGAACAACTGATTTGAAATTCTTCCTTTTTGATTTGCTATTGCTAGAATAAGTCTGAGATTTCCTGTGTTGTAGAATGTGGGAGTAAGAACATGTGAAGAAAACATGTAACACTAGTTAATTCCTGGCGTACCATGAGTCTGGATTTCGAAGCCTTTAAGGGTGTGGTGGTGGTGATGGTGGTTTTGGTGGCTGTGCGAGTTGTAGAAAAGCATTGAGGAGACGGAGGATTAGTCCGAATTTGCAGCAAGCGCTCCTCTGCTTTGTTCTTAACATTTGCCAAGTTCAGGGAGACGGGTATGTTCTCAGCTTCATCAACACTTCTGCCATTAAGTAGAATGGAAATTTTAGCGACTCGGGCATCTAACAAAGCGTTTCTCTAATTGGCTTTGGATACCAATACAGGTACTTACTGCTGTCATATGACTACCATTAAAAGAATTTAGTTGAAGATCAGTAATTTTATACAACATCAAATATAGGATAAGTTGAACTTCATAGGGCAACAAGTGCAGAAGCAGATTTGCACATGAATGAAAAAAAACATGACATGGGTATCCAGTTCAATTCAACCTCATAGCTCGTGAAGGCCGACCCAATTGTTTGTGTGAATACTAAAGACATGATATGGAGGATTCAAGGAATTTTGTGAACTTACCTGATCCTCCTCTGCTTCTCCTTGATCCTTCCTTTGTCAATTCTGTCACATTCCTCTCGACTCACTTCAAGCAACGGTTTTCTCTCTTTCTCCTTCATCTCTGCTTCTTCCAATTCCATTTTATCTTCAGAATCTTTCCTGTCACCCACTTCACTAGGAGGAGTATTCTTAGTCAACTTCTCATCATTCTCTCGCTCTCTTGCTCTGGTTGCCATTTTCTTCAACTCATTGCAAAACTCAGCAATATGGCTTATTATGTCCTTCCCTGCAAACAAGTTCCTCGCTGATAATGTATTCTTTAGCCTCGGTGCCTCATTTGTTTCCAAACTCGAGATGTCATCAATTGGTTTCTTCCTTTCTGTGCTCGATTTGATCGATTCTTTCATGAACTTAGCTTGGTGGTTTGATGGTGTTGCGATGTTCGGATTCTGGTTCTCGGCGTCCCTGTTGCATGTGGTTTTATCATTTGATCCAAATGAAGACTGGATTTGCCCTCTTCTCTTCAACTTCGCATCCCTGTAACAGAATAAGATTTGCATTTCAGAATCTCCAGAATTTCATTCCATTAAAGAAAAATCCAATCTTTAACAGAATTGTATCTTTAAAGAAAACCCCATGACCGTTCTTCGACAATACCTTTGATTCCA
This sequence comes from Erythroxylum roraimae, assembly GCA_027568915.1. Taxonomy (NCBI): domain Eukaryota; kingdom Viridiplantae; phylum Streptophyta; class Magnoliopsida; order Malpighiales; family Erythroxylaceae; genus Erythroxylum; species Erythroxylum roraimae. The sequence continues at coordinate 148,119 of JAOSBL010000004.1, read as the reverse complement.
GTCGCTGAGAAGGCTTTTGGTTTTCTCAGCTAAACTTGAAAACTGCAACACAGTAAGTCAAACAACACATAAGAGTAACAGTGTTATGAGAACAATTGGCTGAAAAGCAAAAGAAAAACACAACCCATCTCTTAAAAGCGCCAAGAAACACAAAATTGAGTTAGTAATGAATAAGGTGGGTGAGCCAGATTAAGAACCTTTGATGATGGCGGAGTTTTAAGAAAATCCTCGATCTTCTTTGGATGATTACAATCTGCACACCAAAGAACATTAACGAACAGAGAGTTTGAGAACCAAAGAAACAAGAAATGCATCTTTGTACGCATACCAGGTCTACAAAACCAGGATTCGTCATCAATGGAGGGTTCATCGTGGGCCAAGAGATCAACCCATTTGGGAGCATTGATATTCTCGTACAATCTGTCCTCAACGAATATGGATTCTACCCTCTTCCAGTCTATCTTCGCTGGCTCCATTGTTGAGGAAAGAGAGCTCAGTTTAGTAACAGAAAAGGACAAGATAAGAAGCCAGCCAACAACAGTTAGAGAAACGAAGAAGTTGTGTGAGAAGGGTTTTAGTTACAGAAGGGAAGAGGGTGGGGATCTGAGTCATCTGACCGTTGAGAAGGTGGGGTCGCTTAGTATTTCGGACCGTTGGGAGGGTGTAGTTATAATATATAGTAAATAGAACAACTCAGTTAGTTTCGTAGGTTAATGTTTTCGGGTTCTTTTATTTTATTTACTTGTCCAATGCAATTGGTTTACAGCTGCACGTCTGGTCAGATTCATCGGTTCGGCCAATGTCTCACAAGTAAAATGTGACCTCATGCCTCCCCCCACCCCCAAAATGATTCGTCTTTTTTAGAGTAAAATCGTTTTTCTGATTTTTAATTTAAAAAATAAAAAAAAATTAGAGGTAAGTTTTAGAAATCTTAACTCCTCCTCCTTTTTTTTTTTTTGGAACGGAACTATTCTTTAGATACGCACTAAATAAACTTTCGAATTGACACAACAGTCTGTAAATTACGTCAACCGGGCACTCTGTACTAAGCAAATCTTATACGACAGGCTCAATCGAGAGAGCACAAGTAGGAGGATTCAAACACAGCACCTTTTGGCCGTATGCCTCTCACCCCCATCAACTCGACCACCTCTTAGGGGCCTTAACTCCTACTCGATCAAATATAAACCCTACTTCTTAGTATTATTATTATATTTTACAAATAAATTACAACAATTTAATCAAATTCAGACTCATGCATTTAAATATGATCAAACTTAAAAATTGAGTCTTAAAACCTCAAATTCTACCGAGTCAATTATAAACCCTACTTCTTGGCATTATAATGTTTGCATTATTAAGTTTTACAAATAGATTTGGTAGACTAGTTGCATCAGAATTATATTGATAATGACATTGAATCTCTTTTTTTTTTGATGATATAAAAAAAATAATAGTAAAAGCAATAATGAGAAATAAGTATTAATGAAGAAAGGAAAAGGGTATCCAGAATATGGTAAACTTTTAGATACAGGAAAGGGAACATTATACAAAATAGTACAACCTTGACATTCATGTTCTCTAGCTATGGTATAGAGGTTGTTCTACTATAATAAGAAAAGTTTAAAGAGGAGGAGGAGGTATATCACCTTAGTTCTTGACTAAAACCCCTATCATTACAGACAAAAGAATTAAACCACATCAAAAAGAAGCCAATGGATTCCCTTCTTAATTCCTGGATTCCTCACCAAATACCTCGTTGTTGCATACAGGACATACCTGAAGAAACAAGGTTAGGGAGAAAGAGAAATACTAGAAAGGTGTTAAAGGACAGTTTTGAATGTTTTATCAGAGCATTCATCGTACCTTGTTGATGCCAAGCCATTTGGTGATGCATTCAGAATGGTAAACATGCTTGCAAGGTAGCTTAATTTGCTTTTCCCCTCTTTTGTACCTCATCTGACAGATCACGCATCTGTTTCACAAACAGTAAGATAGTTTTTGAGCAGGTTATGGTAAAGGTCGAAGAAAGGGAAAGGATCTGTGACAATGAGGAATGGGGAATATTGGAGTAAGAATCACACAGTAACTGCCAAACACATAAATCAGTTGTGGATATAAGAGCAGGCAGTAACAGTTCTCCAGAGAACAACTGATTGAAGTTAAAGATAAGAGAAAAGACAACAGATAGATTGGATGAGAAGAACAAATGTGATTGATTTACCTTTCCCCGGATCTTTTCCTGGAGAAGAAGCTTCCGAACTTGCATTTTGAGGTTGGAAGCATATTGATTAGTTCCTGTGAAAGGCCTCTACTCTGAGTACCAACTGTTTCACCTAAATCTAGCAATTCCTGTGGCACAGAAGTGCATGTATTAATATTTGATATTACAAAGATTCATTACTCTCAACCCCAAACATAATCCATAAGTTTATGTTAGTGCAACTTTAAGAGCGAACATCACCATTTTCTTCATGTGGAGATGAAATTTTCAATCAGAATAGCCATGACATTTGTAGCACCACAAATAACGTGGTAAAAGCACAAGCTTCGACAACGTACTTTAAGAGAAAAGCTTGATGAATATCTTGTTTGAATAAATGTGAACACAAAATGCTAACCCCCCGTTTTAGGTCAGCTTAATTCTTAGACCCACTCAAACTGTGCAGCCACTCCAAATCTTTGTATAAGCAGATGAATGTCAAGTTCTACCATGAATGAGAATGCAGTAACTTTTTAACAAATAGCATAAAACGAACCTCATAAGTCATGTTATCTGGATCAATATCATCTTGCCACGGATCCTGATCCTGAAAAAGCAGAAAAGGGAACATTATTGTTTAATTAGACATAGGGACGAATACAGTTCATATCCTAACTCTAACCTCTAAAATTAGCAATGCACTCACTACTGCAAGTAAAAGGTAGTAAATGGAGAAGATAATTCTTAAATATGTCTTCCCATGAACGGAGCAGAATCCTAAGTTACATCTCACTAAGGATGTTATCAGAATTGTATAGGAATATATGACATGCTCCTAAGTTACATCTCACTAAGGATGTTATCAGAATTGTATAGGAATATAGTCATGTCATAATTGCCAATTTAGCACAAGCATGCATTGAGACCACATCAGTGAAAGATCGACATACCTGAGGATTGTTACTATCTGGATGGCTTGGAATACCTGCATGAGAAAATTAAGATTTAAAAGAACAGCAAAATAAATAATCACCTAAAGTGGATGCTCCCAAAGATTCGAAACAGTTATGTTTAACTGAATAAAGGGTTCAAGGCCCCATGCTATTCATCATAAATAGGTTTTAAACCTGAATAAGTCAGAAATGAATGGTACATAATGCACACCCGTATCTCCTTCAGAATGTGTTTCTGTTGTGGTGGGTTCTTCAGTATTCACAATAGAAGGTGAAGGGTATTCCCATGCTCTTCCTGCAATGTCCATCCGCGGCATAATATCACTTGCCTCATATGTACCAAAATTGGCAGTGCTACCTGGAGCAGAAAATCCAAATTTGTATGCATTCAAGTTCAGCGACCAGTAACCATTCTCCTGAACAAGCTCCTGAAGAAAAACCATCACAGTAAACAGGAAGATAAACATGAAGATGTGGCAAATGCCATTTCATGAGTGAATAAAACAAGATATAAAGAAGCTGTTAAGACACACACAGGTATACAATACATGAGAACATATCCTTTAAATGTATGGCAGGAGCCTAATTAGTCGCATCAGTTACTGCCATTTAAAATTGAACGGCCAGATAGGAGCTTTTACCGTTCCAGATATATTTTTTTCCATTTTTTCCCCCCTTCGTGAGCATAATTAGATGAGAACTTGCACCTGATCATGCAAAGGTCCAATATGAGCGTAATGTCCAGGCATGTGTGTTAATCCCTCAAAGAAGTCCATGAAGCTTTCAGTAACAGAGTAAGGAAAGCCAGTGTTTATGTAATGCACTTCCATTTGTCTGTTACCGTTCATTTCGAACCCTAATTGAGTCCAGTTCAAACAAAATGAACCTGCAAATAAACACCATTTAACATCAGTAACATGCCCACTGCAAGAATTAGTGTTGCTGCTCATTAACCAGCAAAAAGAGTGGAAGTTAGAAACAGAAAAGCAAAGCCATTTCTTACAAAGTTGAGAGCTTTCGGCTTTAGACAATACAGCAGCCGCAAGCCAAATTTAACCTTCCTGCAAAACAATGGACGGTTATAAGCATAACATCTGCACATTTAATTCGAGGAAACTTAAAATGGTCTACTTTAGGGCAGAGAAGCAGAGATATTGGCACAGCATTCGAAACTAAAAAGGTATATAATTGGCAAATATTGAACAAACACCTCCATTTGGATACAAACAAAACGTGAGAGAGAGAGTGAAAGGGAGTTGTTGAAAAAAATCGTAAATAAGAGAAGAAATGGAGTGGCCAAACTAAACCACAAGGAGCCAAAAGAGCCGCAGCTAAATCCTTGGACACTTGCAGTACAAGAAGTTAAAATTGTTTTATTTTAGTTTCCGGTTTCCTTCATTTTCTTCAGTTTTCTAGGCAACCAAACAGAGAGAACAGACTTGTCTTTCTCAACCAAATCTGTACCTCATTCAGCAAATTCTCTCATCAACTCGACTTGAGAACTTCCATAAAACTGCTAGCCAACAAAAACCAACCGTAAAACTAGTTAACAATAAGCATAACTAACCAAGGACAAAACAAGAATAGAGAGGAAGATTCAAAGAAGAGAATGAATAGAGAACAAAACAGTAAACGAGAGGAAGATTCAAAGGAGAGAATGAATAGCAGACATTGAGAGGAAAAAGATAGATAGAGGGAAGGAAGGAAGGAAGGAAGAAGAAACAGAGCTCAATCTCTGTCCTTGTGTGCTCAAAAAGAGAAAAAGAGAGTAAGGATGGGAGAGCGAAAGCGAAAGCAATGTTTTTATTCTCTCCCTCTTGTCTGCGTAATCCATTTACTTTTTCTCCCAAAACTAAAACAGAGACAAGGAACACCATCTTGTTTGACTCTTCAATGCCACTATTGCCCCTCCTTCCATGTCTGTACAAGGTTGCGTGACAATTACGAGAATAGTGATCATATCGTAATTTCCCACCCACTTCTTCTGTTGGTTTAACCGAATTCGAACATCATGACCCATGTGAGTCCAGACTCCGAATCATCTGTTTAATATTATGGTGTCTTATTGTGTCTAATAAATTTCAACCATTTATTTATATGAGTCTCGCATAAGTTTCGCGTAGATTCCATAAAATAAATGGGTAAAATTTCATGAGACAGAATAAGACAGAAGATCTTGTTTCACTCCTATCTGTACTATGTAGTACATATGATATGCACAATCTAGTTGTATTTATTTTATATCATTTTTTAAATATTATTATTAATTTTATGTTAAGATAGAAAAAGAAATAAACTGAGATTGGGATTGGGATGTTTAATGAGAACTGAAGACTGAAGAGAGACTTTTTACCGTACAGCTGCACTCTGATCCCTACAAAATAGTGCAAGCAAATCAGGCAGCCTACCAAAAACAAAGCTCTGTAAGAAGAGATAATGTTATTTAATGACAAGAAAAACAAAAGGTTTTTACATAGGACAGAGACAGCTGCCGGTGTGTCTTCTTTGAGAACATCAAATTTTCTCAACAAACTAACTGTGGGTACAAAACTGACAGGATTTTAGGACCCCAACCCACCAAGACCAACCAGTGAAGGAGACACTGCATGGTTAGCACAACAAACACGCCCCAATCTCATCTCAAGAAAGCAAAGCTGATTCTTTAGCAGAATCCGAACAAACCCTTTTCGGTTGTTAAGATCCAGAAACCCAGGTTCTTTGGTCTTGAATTGGTCATCATCAATTAAAGAGAAGGACTTTAGGCTCATTTGGTAAAAGCCGATTGACCCAAATCAGGTGGTTGATCTTGTGAAAAACTATTAAATTTGTTTGGTTATGGACTGGTTGGGTTAGTCGATTCAACTCAATCAGTTGATTTTTTAGAAACTCCTCCGCAAGAGCGTTTAGGGTAATCAGCTGATAGCTTTTTAGTTTAATGTCGATTTTGCCCTCACTTTACTCTTTACTCTTGACCATCTCATTTGTCGTTTTCTCTAGAATCTTCTTCCTTTCCTTGGCTCTTTCCCTGCATCTCTCATGTAACAGTCCAGATTACCCTCTTATAAATATTATCTGCTTTGGTTTGCCCCTTGGGCCAACCCCCTCATGATTTTGCTCTTTCCACACCAAAAAAGACGTGTCTTATGGGGGAGAGATATTTATACCCTTATAAGTCATACTTTGTTCTCCTCTTTAATCAATATGGGATCTCACACTCTTCACCCCAAAGCCTAGCTGGCACAACGGTTCGGGCACTAGCTCTGATACCATTTGTAAATTATCATACCACTGTGTCCTTAAACACTAAGGAGACAGGAAACCAAGTCTGGTGGATGAATGAAGACCGTTAGATCAGAGCGTGATTGACGGTTAAGATGGGCTCATTAAGCTCGTCCGAGCTATAGAGGATTGTTGTCAGCCACCTTCTGTGGCTGATATGGTCGATCGGTTGTCTGGCAGACTATTTTGGTAATCTGGATTGTTACAAATGGTCATGAAAAACGGTGTTTTAATACATTTAGGATGAATCAAAATACATTTCATTAATTATGTATAATTTTGAAAAATAATTATGGTTTGAGACCTTCAGATAGGATGTCTATTTTAGAGAAAGACGGTTTATTCGTGTATGTCCTAAGTAAAGGTTAACAAAGATACCAAAGAGTGCTTTCAACATTCTGATCAAACTGTGAGTAGAGTTTTTAAAAAAAATTTAACTGCTATAGATGGATTTTCAAGGGATATACTTGTACCAAAAGATCATAAATTCAAGGACATCCCACCACAAATTGCCAATGATACTAGATATATGTCACATTTTAAGATAATTGAATATGTTCTTCCTCCCCCTTCATTCTTGTATTTTCCTTGATACAATTGGTAATTCGAGACTTAAATTTTCAAAACCATCGATAGGTAATTTTAATATTTGTAGGATTTGCTATTCATGATTTAGACTTTTTATGATATCATTTATACTAATTATATTGCTTCTATGGAAATTCAGGTAAATATTACTTGGTT
>JAOSBL010000004.1:109375-133134 GCA_027568915.1 Erythroxylum roraimae | reverse complement strand
GCAATCTCTACGGATTGTAGACTTTGTCAAGAAAATTTAGAAACAATAATTCACAAGCGATGGAAGAAATAATCTCACCTCCTCACAGGGTAGCTCCAGATCACAATTCTGCCACTGATTCAACATCTCCGGCTTCTCTCTCTCTCGTTCTTGAGAGGCACTGGGCAGAGGTCCAAGCCTCCAGCGTAAGACGATGAAGCGCGGAGCTAAGCGGGGATTTGGCCGACAAAAGATGAGGAGCTTGGCGGGCAAGATTGGCGTATCAAGAGAGGCATGTTTCTAACATACTCTTCCTTATATACCATATAGCTTTTGAGAATAGGGTTTTTGTTAGTGAAGTTTTCAAAAAAAAATGTTGATTATTTAACTGTTAATTAAAAATTTTTTTAAAAAAGATATAAACAATATTTTATTAATTTTAGTTATATTTTATTTTGTGATAAAAATTATTTATGCATATAAATATTATTTAAAATATATTAAACAAAATGCAAAGTATAATATATTAATTATTATATAATTTTAAATCATTTGAAAAATATATCAAAACTAAATCTTTTATATGAATTATAACATAAGTAAAATTAATATTGAAAATAAATATTAAAACATATAATAAAAAGCTATATAATATTATATAGATCCCAGAATAAATGTGAATATGAGTTTGTGGATATTGTGAAAATTTTGTATAAAACAAAAGGGTAAAAGAGACAAAAAAAAATAGGTTCATTGATTAATCTGAAACAATTTATCTAAAAAGTACTTTTTTATATAAGTTTTAGATTTGAGGTTTTAAAAAGTCGTATTTTGACTATCAAAAAAAATTATATCTATTAAAAAAGTGATATTTTTTATTTTACAGTTAAACAGTCATTTTTTTTAAGCTTTTGTTGCGTAAAGAATTGTTTATTCACCCCTTCAAAAGTTCAAATAAGAGACATAGTTATCTATAACTTTATAAAATTAAAATTTTATTTATAATTTTAAAAATAATATTCGATAAATAACAATAAGATAAAAAATAATAGTTATAAACTTTTATTAAATAATTAACAAAATTAATTCAAATCAATTAAACTTTTAATTATAATTACAATGAAACCTTTTTCTAATTTTTTAATTTTAAAATTCAAGTTCAATCTAACTCAATTTTATAACAATAAGTTCATTTAAAATTTTAAAATCAATTTTAATATAATTAAAAATAACAAATGTTATCTCAACAAATTTAATTTAAATTAATCAAATTGAGATTTCGTTTAAAATTCAACATCAATCTAATTAAAAATGACAATAGATCAAGTTAAACGAGACCAACCCCAAAGTCACCTAGGCCCAAAAATGGTAGAATTGTCTCTTTTAAATTATAAGCCCAACAGAGTCTTAACCTCGAATTAGCACAAGCTGGACAGTGCCAAACAAGAACTTGAGAGGAATTAAATTGCATACAATACTAGTCCAAACAATCACCAAAATCACAGGCTTAATCAAACACATAAACCAAAACTGGCGCTAACAACTAGTGACTTCAAACTTCCTCATCAATGACCTTGGTGCCCAACCCCTTCAATCCTTCTGGAGGAATCTCTGCAACAGTAACTAGTGAGTAGAATTCCTCCTTTGCATCTTCCTCGTCGTTCCTCTTCCGGGCGATGCGAACACGAACCCTCCTTGGTACACTTCTGATACCACGGCTCCACACCTGCTTGTTTAGCTTCACATCCACTCTAACATCAGTGGTTCCCATAGCCTTCTGAGCAAACTTCCTGATTTCCTTTATAGCCTTTGGAGCTTTCTTCTTGAATGTACTTCATTCAAACATTCAAGTCAAGAAACAGACAAGTCATTTGAGTACCCAAAAGCAGTCTATCAATGACTTGACAATACGAAGGGAACTATAAATCAAACACTTGGCCCATTGAAGTATTCACCCAAATGCACATAGCAATAACAATGGTTACAGCAACCAACAAGAACTCTAAAGCTACAACTTTAAATTCTCTATACTTTGCCATACAAATTCAGATAAACTAGACATATTAACTCAATCCTCAAACCACGCAGATCGCTAAGAACGTCGACAAATCAAAGCACAAAATGACATGAATTCAGGATCGAAGTTTCTCGATTAGTCATAAACAACAACAACAGGATTAACTCAGATAAGAGTAAAATTCAACAAGGAACTTGAACAAAGGTGCAAGGAATAGCAACCGCTGCTAAGAAAAATTGTTGGAACACAAAAAAGCTAGCAAATGAACACACAAATCAAGAATCCATATTTGATCTTATTAGATACAAAACCCTTCTTAATAAGCAAAAGAAACACGCAATTGACGTAATATGGAATCAGATCCAAAAGCATCTTAATCGATATCTGCTAGTATCGATGAACAACGGAAGAAGTGTAGATAAAAAAGGGAGACAGAAATAGATGTACCATCCATGGAGGCGTTTATGTAGGTTAATAGTGTATTCTCTGGTAACAACCTCCTCCTTCCTTCCTTTACCCGCCTTCTCCACCATTGTTGCAGTTCTGCTCTCGGCTGCTGACGCTGGTAAAGAAGCCCTAGGTTTTATATCTGTATTTATATATATACACGGCTACACGCACAAAGTCTCTAACCCTTAAAATTACGGAACGCCCTCCTGTTTTATGAAAATCTGCATAAATACCATTCGGCCTAAAGAAATCTGAATTGGGCCAATTCAGAATTGGGCTTTGTCCGGTTACGGCTAAGAGTAGTTTCTCCGATAGTGAAATGCTGTGGGAGACGCGCGCTCGCGGCTAACCCACACCCTTCAGCTTTCTCTGATAGTGAAAGAGTAGTTTCTCTGATATAATTTCTAGGGTTCTTTCTGAAAGAAAAAGAGGAAGAGGAGCTGCGATTTTCTTTCAGATTGATATGGTAAGTGATTCATGCTTAAACTTGCCTCCGTATGTGTTATTGATTGAATGTCTGCTAAGGTACCTGATGTTAGGGTTTCGTTTTTCCTTTTTTTTTTCTTTTCACATTTTAGTCAGGAAGGAAAGAAACGGTGTTAGATTTAGCAAGGTTCGTGGATAAAGGCGTCCAAGTTAAGCTCACTGGTGGTAGGCAAGGTGTGTGTTTCTGATTAATTTCCATTTTCTGCTGTTCAGTTGTTCTTGAACAATGCTCTACTTGTCAAAACTTGCTGGTTTATCGTATCTAAACCTTTGTTTCTGCTTCTAACTATGTGTACATCTGACAGAAGTTTGTTTATTTTGATGCAAAAGTATTAAACATTTCTCTTAATATTGATTTCTGATTTTGGCTCAGTGACGGGAACTCTCAAAGGATATGATCAATTGCTAAACCTTGTTCTGGATGAAGCTGTTGAATTTTTGAGAGGTAATTACTTTGTGGGATTCTGGTGACATTGCAAGCGATGTTCTTTCATCTATTGGTTGCCATATTACTGGACATATAACTTGCATTTGTAGGATGTGAATACTTTCCAGATGAGCTGAAAATTTATAGTGAACGCGCTCATATTTCTACCTATAAAAGATATCATGACTATTTTTGTAGTCCACAACTTGTTATGTGAGCGAGGATATATATAGGAGAGGAGAGGAGATGTAATTCATTTCGCAGACCTAACTAAGTTGGGTGTTGATGGTGCTCGATGATGTATGTTACAGAACATTCTTGATTGTATTTGTTTTACCAACAATGGGCGACACGCTTATAGCTTTTGTTTTACTTCGATTTGTGGTGAGTTTAACATGGAATTTGTTTGAATTTTATCTAGTTTCTGTATATCTATCAAGTAGTGCTGCATTGCTGAAATACTTTAAAACATCTCGTAGTCTAGCCGGAGTTTAAAAATATGCTACTTATGCTGTTCTTTGATTGTACAATCGCGGTCATTATAGTGATTCGGTTAGTTGATTGTATTAGAGTTGATTTTCACTTGTGTGCAGATCCTGATGATCCAATGAAGACCACTGATCAAACCAGACGCCTTGGCTTAATAGTATGTTTTAATTATTCTCACCAACATTCACTGATAACCTTTTAAATTGATTATATGCTTCCGTATACCTGCAGGTGTGTAGAGGAACTGCTGTAATGCTTGTTTCACCAACTGATGGTACAGAAGAGATTGCTAACCCTTTCACCAAGACGGATGGATCTTAGTTGTGCACCATACGTAACTCTTGATCGTATGCTTTTCTGGTTATCCGTTTCAATTATAAGTTAGACAACTGACTTGTCACAATACATCGAACCTATAAGATCTTAATCTGACTCCTTAGAGCTTTTTCTGTTATGTCAGTATGGATGAATGCTAAATTTGGGGTAATTATCGCCATTTCTGTAGCTAAATATAGAATTGCTTTCAAACAACCAACGATAGAAACGATTTGGTAATTCGGTTTCCTCCCAGACATCTATCCATTGAAGCAATATCTTAATTGCATTTGCAGAAAGCATAGGTTGATCGTACTCATTTACCATTGTCATGCTTTATTTTGCACTGCCAATTTCTTTCCTTTTTTTTTTTTGACATGTTAGAAACTAAACATTTGGTTACTGAACGATGGAGTTTGAATGTTCAAATATTGATAAAACTGTATAGTTTCATTTGCATGACGATAAAGTTGTCATATTTAGGCTTGACAATTAACTTCCGATTTGGCCTCAATGAACCTTGTCCGATTTGATCGGTTTTTCATAGCAAGTTCAAACTCTGGGCTGTTTGTCCCGAAGCTTGAGACCTGAAACTTTAAAAAAACAATGTCATTTTCACATTTTAAATTAAAAAAAAAAACATACAGGGGCTAAAGTTCAATCGGCTTGTCCACCTCAAGATCAATTGCATGCGAGTCATGTACCTCAGACTCGATTGAGTTTTTGGTCCGATTCAGACTCAGTTTGAACTCAAGACTGTTCATTGCCATACCTAAGCTTGTCTGTCTAATTTGGTTTTCTTTGCTGACCAACACTCCGAATTTGTATTTCCTAAAATGCAAACTTTGACTTTTCAATTATAAAATATCACAAATGTTTATTATTGTTACACTTTTAGTACAAGTGCGGTGCATGCTGCTAGTGTTTATGATTGTTCACTTGGAATCATAAAAAGTCTCAAAGACGATAAGATATAAAATAGAAAGTGACATGAATTTATATTACATTGTGTTCCGTACAATGTAACTAGTCAGAATATGAGGTGGCGCCAATTTTTCTTACCGCCATCTCCTACGCGCCACCTCGACGGGACGGAGGAGATGACTCCAAACCGGTCTTATCATGTCTCATCCGATATCTCCACTCTGCAGCCGCTCGCGAGATTTGTACCAACAGAAAGAACAGAGATGTAGTTGAGTGATTTGACATAAAACTCATGAACTCGTTTTCAAATTTACATTCAACTGCCATCGGCGTAGCAAGCAAGCATCATATTCTTCTTCCTAAGGACATCCAAACACGCACACACCAAAGTAATAATATCAAATAGTAATAATAGTAACAATAATCTTTGATTTTTGAGGAATAAAGAAACAAAAATCTATTTGATTTGTTCCAACAGGAAGGAAATTGATCTTGATCTTCAATTTTTCTGGTTGATGATGATTCATAGATCTCTTTTCTCTCCTCCAAACAATCGTCTTCTACACCTCTGTTAAAGGAGAGAAAAGAGAACGATCAGATCGAGAGCATCGATCCACCTCGTGAAACTTCTAGAATAATTTTTCGGTTTTCTTTTGCTTCAAACTTTGACGATCTTGGCAGCTTTGACGACGGGATTCTCCCTCGCGATGACTTCGCGGCCTGCAGCCTTGTAATCGTAACTACAGTCGTGCCGGTCAGAGTACCTGTGTTCCCAGCAGAAGAGTTCCCCACACCGACATCGGAATCCGGTCAACCCGACCTTTCTATGACATCCAGAGCACCGATTCACCTCCCTCTTCGCCGTCTCATCTCCCGTCGCCTTCTCCGGAGGAGGCAGATCTTTCACCAGCGAGCGAGTCAAGCTAGATCTCAGCGATGAGAATTTCAAGATTCCGCTAGTCGTCGTCGTCGTATTAGAGGCGTTGGAGGTACTAGTGGTAGCACTGAAACACTTTTGACACATATTGTTCAAGGCAGGATTCCCCATAACCCCGCAGTTGTTTATGCACAAGGTTAAGGTTTCCGGCACCTTGAACTCGGTCTCTTCTTTCTCCGTCTTCTGCGCCATTAACAAGTGCTTTTAGTTTTAACGATACGTTTCTGTTTTCTAATCTAGAAAGGTTGAGGTAGATGAGGAAAAGGCAGGAGGAGGTTGAGGTTTGTGGGTTATGGGGGTGGTGGTGAAGGATGATATGTAATGGGAGGGGATTGAGAGGTCGGTAATGACGATGGAATATGGGCCTCATAGAGACGCGTATCCAACATTATTTTCTTGTTTTGGTTAACTTTTCTTAATTCCCATTCTTGCCCTTTCCCTTCCCTCTTTATTACCAGAGAAATATCACCCCTGTTAGTAAAATTATTCAATGCGGTTTGCTTTGTTTTATGGATTGATGGGACCGCCGCTTCATGATTTAATTAAATAGATAATAATTTAATTATTTTTTAGTTCAAATTCAGCTAAAATAACATTTATGTAACAACATCATTTTAATAGTTAGTTAGATTGATTTTAGATCAATATAATTAAATATAGCTAGAGCCCGCATGGGTAGCTCAACTGATACTCAGAAAAGTTGTTGAGTGTAAGGGTTTCAGGTTTGAATCTTAGCAGCAGCAGTATGAGAGTTTCATCTAATGTGATAGCTTCTTCTGCGTATTGGACACTAGGTCACCTTCCTAAAGAGCTGAGTGAGATTAAACCATAATTTCTTCCCTCACCACTCTATCAGATCGGAGTGTGGGGACGCCTGGAGTGGTGAATCCACCTTTTGATGCAAAAGTATGGCTAGACACTTAAACCTAAACAAAATTTGGAACTCAATTAACTTAACTTTCACTACATTGATTCAAATCCGGTCCGACTTTTTTCAAAAATTAGTTGAACCAACTTATAATCGTTTGAATCTAACTAGATAAATTTTCCTAAATTTAAATTCAATTTAAAATTTAATAAAATGTTTATTCGGGTCGGACTGGTAGTTTTGTCAACATTGTTGCCACAAAATAGCATAAGGCGATCAAAAGAAGGAAAATCTTAGATAGCTTAGCATTGAAGCGATCTTGACCCCATTATAAAGGTATCTTCCGTATATTTTGCTAATCGTCTCCTAGCATTCAACAATTAAGTATACAACCTTTTAGGAAAATAGTAATTGCAATTCTAACCTAATTTTGCAAGACATTGGCTGATTGAAATTGACAACTTCTTAACGTAAAACTGCTGCGATCAGGTCAGACCTTTTTTAAATATTTATAAAATTAAAGAGGGGCAATTGTGGAATTTGACGACATCAATCAAAGTGCCCCACTTGCAGGTAACGGTGACTAGGAAGCTACGGGGCCGCCCAAGTCTGACCTCCCATCCCAGGCTCCCCTCTCTTCCTCGGTCTTCTCCTTATAGCCTTTCACTCTCACGCCGTCGCCGTGGAATACACGTGTGCCACATACTCTTAAGTGCCGTCAGCTGACGCATGCACGCGCCTCCACAACCTTCCTCCCTTTTTTTTTTAATCGTGGAACCTGACGAATGCAAACGCGTAAGATGTGATTAGGGGCGGAGTTGATTCAGTCTAATAAAACAACGTATTGAAATTTATTCGTGTAAACCTAAACCCTCCTAATTCTAGCACGTTTTCAATATTCAATAATTTGTATTTTTATGTCACTTAGAAACACTCATTCAACTAGTTAATTAAAGGTATTACTAAAATTTTCTAAATTTTTGTTTTGAGGGTTTGATAAACCCGAGAAAGGGTGAAAGTCAAAATCAGTACATTCACCTCCGAATCATTCGTGACCTTCTACGTGACTCTTGTTCCTTAACAGATTCATCACAGTTTTCTTCTAATTATCCTCAAAACTTAAGCGCGGAAATAAAATTCACACGCTAAATTATATGTTTAGTGGTGTTTAAGTAATTTCATTTATCGTTTAATTTAATTCATTTAATCATAACATGCATAATATGTAACATTTTAGACTTGATCCTTTTTTATTTTGTAGAAATAAAATAGGGTGTTTGTAACTTTATCACTTATAAAATATTAAGAACGGACTTGATTGTTGCAATAATTTGTATTTTTATAAGTTAAAAGCTGATTTTTGAATTTTTATTTTAATTATACATAAATTTTATATTTTTAAAATCTTCAAAACATTCCAAATTTTAAGGAGTAGAATAAGTTTAATTAATTATTTAAATAAATAAAGATTTTAAGAAAAATAAAAATACAAATATAAAAAATTAAAATACATACGCAATTAAAATAAACGATATATGATTAATTTGATTTTTATTTTATAATAATAAATTTTGTACTCTTTATTTTTAAATACACTCCAAAATAATTATGTATTTTTAATATTTACATTTGAGTGATAAATATAAAAAAAAATTATTGCGATGAAAAGTGTCCAAGTCCAAGTAGAAGGCCAAATTGGAATCCATGTCAGCAGCTATCCATTATCGCCTACTTGCAGAACTGTACGCGGCTAATAAACGCTAACAAAAAGGTTTGGACGGTCGTGGGTGGGTCCGCCCGATCTATGAGGCTTCAACCAACGGTCCTGATTCTTTCTCTGGAAACCCATCGCTTTATCGGAAAGTATAGTTCGCCATATCTCTCTCACCCACACGTGATATGCCACCACTGGCCACATCCGCAGACCGATGTCAACATCCTCAGACGATGTGGGCCAGCGATTTCGGTCCTTCCCACCTTCCTGCAACTTGGTCTCTGTTTCTTGGAGAAATGGCAATTCTGGTTTGACCCGAAGTTTAAGATCATATATTTTGTAGATCTTGATTATATTCAAGGGAAACTTGGTTGACAGAACATAATAGGAATAGGAATGAGAATAGGAATAAATATAGGGAGGAATGGGAATAAATATAATCATTATAATTATGGTAGTTGGTTAAGATAAATGAATTATTACTATTATCTTTGATGGTGGTTGGTTTGCTAAAAATTTTGAGAAATAAAATTTTATTAAAATTATGTTTAAATCAAATTTTAAATATAATTTAATTAATTATATTTTATGTACCCTATTTATATTGACAGAATGTTCAAAATCAAGTATTTTGTGACATTTTTTTTCCACAATTTCAAAAATTGTAGATTTTTTTAAAAATTCTATTTGTATTTGTTACCCTTAAATTTATATTATTTGGTAAGCCTGTAAGTTATTATGATTGTTTAAATTACTATGAGAAACTGTAAATTTAATAATAATAATCACATACCCGTAAGTCCATTCATCCTCGATGAATGGTCTAATTAAAGGCATACATAAAGCCCTTGTACCAGTAAAATAAATCAATGATTCCCATTCTTTTGAATTACCAGGGGAATAGAGGATTGCCAAGAACTAGGCAATGAAAATGTTATGAATGGTCTAATTAAAGGCATGCATAAAGCCCTTGTACCAGGAAAATAAATCAATGATTCCCATTCTTCTGAATTACCAGGGGAATAGAGGATTGCCAAGAACTAGGCAATGAAAATGTTACCCCTTCAATGATAGTTTGATGCCAAACACAAGTTTTCATTCCATTCCCATACATTTCTTCCATTACCCCCAAACGCTATACCCTTAATTTAGTCGATTTTAAATTAAATTTGAATTTAAAATACTATTTTGAAACAACAAATTCAAACTATATATTTTTTTCAATCCGATCCAATTTATCATCGTAAATGTATATGAATTTTAGCTAAACTTCAATTTGATCTATTACCGTACTTTTTTTTTATTAAAGGGGAACAAAAATACTACAAATTACAAAACAAGTTTGGAGGCGCGTTTCCCCAATATGTCCCCGAAGAGGATACGTTGGTACCCGAAAGGTGCAATATCAAAAAAGGTAACACCAACATCGGAATGATCAACTTGATTAGCGAGTCAGTCTACACATCTGTTGCTCTCTCGGTAGATATGACGATGAGCAACAGTCCAGTTCCGTGTGAATAGTTCGTGAATACCCGGTACGAGTGGTTAAGCACCATGAAACGATTGTTCGAGGAAGAGAGGATCTTGTGAACTGCGAGAGAGTCCACTTTCAGTTGTAGTCGGCGGAAGCCCAATTGCCACTTAAATTTTCCTTTTTCCCTCTTTGCTTCTTTCTCTTCTCTGACTCATTCATTAAGTATAAACTTGTAATCCAACTCTAGTTATAAACAGTAACAACAATTAAGACGACACAAAAATCAATAAGAATTATGTTGACATAAAAAAAATCAATAAGAATTATGTTGACATAAAAAGTTTAAAGAGGTCTAATAATACGTATTTTTACTCTTTTATAATAGACATATTATTTTCGATAAACGAATATATAATGTGAAATAATAACAATACAAAATATTGATAAATATGTATAACTAAACATATAAAATTATGTAATGCAGTACACATAAAACATGGCGATAAGAATAGTGATGTATATAAATAGGAAATAGATAAGCACATGAAAAGTAAAATTTCAATTTACAATAATTTATAATATTTATGTGTACTGCAATGAATTGGTACCTGCAATAAATTGGTACAATAATAAGTCCACATTTATCGGTTATAAAAATGATTTCATTTTGTCTATTTATAATTAAGGATGACAATAGGCTGATTTATGAGTCTAAATTAAGGTATTTTTAATAAGTTGGTCCATGTGCCACACTCAGCCCAAATTAATTCAAGGTTTAATTTTTTAAGTAAAATGACATCATTTTGTTTAGAAGAGTTTGGTTCGGGATAAACTTGAGTTTGGACAGCCTAGGTTCGAACTCAATTAATTTTTTTTTACATTTTTAATTTTAAAAAAATTGGCAGACCTGACTCGTTATCATCCTTATTTATAACATAAGAAAATTAGTAACATGTTGGAAATATCTCTTGGTTTAAATACTAAAAACAGAATAAAGTAAAAAAAAAAAAGAGGGAAAGAAAAGTGGTTAATGGGCTAAGTGGACATTGGACTTTGCTCTGAGTTCGGTTTGATAAGATGGTGTTGGCCCAATTTTGGGTTTGGGTCGAATAGTAATCTTCCGTTTTTTGTTTTGTTTTGGGAGTTAAATATAAATTTGGTTTTACCATTCCTAACTCTGGAAGAAGGGGTTTTCTTCCATGAATCCCCAAAATCACCCAATTCTCAATCCCTATCCTTTCATGACAAATCTAAGCTAAGCTGCTTCTATAATCGGCTCTCAACCCAAACCCTAGGGTTAGAGAATAGAGAGTAGAGATGGGGAGCGTGGAGGAGAGAACATTCAAGGTGAATTTCAGTGCAGACGGAGTTGCTCAGTTAAGAGATAGAGTGATGGATAAGCTCAAGGAGTTCATGGGCGATTACACTGATCACACTCTTGTGGTTCGTATCTTGCTCATTCGTATCGCTACTTTTTGTTTGAAGAAACCTACATTATAAATGCTGTTGTGGTTAACATTGTCAGGATTCTTTCTTTTTTTTTTGTTTATATAAATTAAACAATATTGTTCACGCACTTTTTGGCATGAATGCACTTGTCTGGCGAGCGTAATATCATTATCGTGGAATTTTATTATATGCAAATTTGCATCAGTACGGACGATTCGTGACTCTATTCGCACCCTTATATGGTTGTTGAGGCGTGGCTGAACCCAAAGATGAGCGTATTCCGATTTTCCTTGAGAAAAAATACTGTATCTCTTTGTTGATTAAGGATATTCCATTTGCTGGTTGTTCATGCTGTACCTAATAATTGCTTAAGGGGCTCTTCAGATGGAAAAGAATGCAATGTTCTCTTGTTTCCGTTATTTACTTTCTTGTACGGGTTTTGTTATTTGGGGTTTGTTTAGGAAGTGATGTATTGACATTATGCATTTATTCTTTTATGAGATTTGGCAACTAAAATTTTTTAACCTCTCATTTGAATTGCAAGGAATATGTGATAGTGTTGCTGAGAAACGGCAGGCGTAAAGATGAGGCAAAAAATGAATTAGATGTTTTCTTGGGAGACGATAGCGAATCTTTTGTGTCTTGGTAATTTGCTTCTTAATTTGACTGCTGAGAAGTTTTGCTTTTAGGGATCAGTGGCCATGTTTGGTTTAATATCATGTGCAAGTTTCTTATGTGCTGTTTATCGTTCAAACAGGCTGTGGGATCACCTTGCTTCTAATTTGGACGAATATGTCCACCATCTGGAGTCTAATCGAGATGAAACACTTAAAACAAAAGTCACTGTGGAAGATCAGTCTGGGAAAAGTGAATCTCAAAGTATGGATTTCAAATTGGAAAAAGGGAAGTCAGATACTTTATCCAGAAAGCGGCACAAAAAAGATTGGAAAGGATTGTTGAGAGATAGAAATGAGCAGGAGCCTCATTGGAAACATGATTTTGACAATAGCCATACGGAGGCAAAAAGTCGCCAAAAGGTTAATCAAACTGAAAGATCTGCATCTCCTCCACCTACGGTACATAGGAAAAGGAGGCGGCATGAGGAGCGACAGCATATTAAGGTAACTCTTTAAGTCTTAACATTGTAGAGGACCATGTTCTTTCCTGCTAACTACTCTATGCTATGATATGGCAGCTTTAGGCATTTCAAATTCTGAAATATACTGTGGTACATCTACTCGTTCTTTGTGCTATCATTAGATGTAACTGCATGTCCTGACTATAGCTAACCAAACAATGTATGCATGCAAAGTACTTCACATTACAATTGCTATCTGAATTTTTCTGCAGAGGGAGGAAGTGTCTCAAGCAACTATCAATGCTCCCCGACGACTACTTCAGTTTGCAGTACGAGATGCTGTAGGAACTTTGAAGTCATCTGGTTCAGCAAAAAAGTCTCCAGTAAAGCGTCTTCGATCTGTGGTGTCCACTTCTGCTGATGAATCATCATTGGTGGATCATCCTAGGAGAATTTCATCTATTGCAAGAGTTCCAAATGCGTTAACTACGGTCACTAAAGCAGTGCAAGAGGCTGCTGAAGATGTTATGAAATCCAAACCTAAAGGAAGTGTGTTTGACCGGCTTGGCCATACTGCAGATGTTTTAGAGAACTTTGAACTAGTTGATGGATTAAGAGAGGGTTCTATTGATGATGAAGAGTATGAAGAATTGCATGAAATTCCAGAAGATACCTTTTCAAACTATTCCCAAAGAGTTGATTATGTAGGGAATGTGGGGGAAAAAAATATTAGAGGAAGTGGAACTAGTTTAACTTCTGATTCATTTTCAGATAATGAAGGCTATGATGATGACAATGCTATAGGCCATAGGCTTACAAACATTTCACAAATGGTTGCATATGGTGGAAACATGAATGAGAATTCGGTTATGCTGCATCATGGTGCAAATAAGAAACTTGCTGACGGTTTGCAAGTTTCTCAAAATAAGAATCAGAGTCAGCTAAGCTCGGCTGTAAGCACCTCTGGGAAATTAGTAAACATTTCTGCGGACGTAAATTTTTGGAGACAGCCTCGTTATATGAAATCAAGGCAGGTTGCAGGTCTGGATAATCAAAACTCTTCCCTTGGTGCTGTAGCAGAACTTGGGAAATCTGGGACACGACTTCTGAAGGGAAATAACAACCCTGTAATGATCCGTAATGGAAATGTAAGATGGTCTTGTTTGTTTTGAGCTTCATTCATTTTGTTATTTGCTCTTGTCACCTTTTTTCATATTTAAGGCTAAATTTTGATGATATGGCATTAATGATTGTCAGGTAAAAATTGCCACTGGAACTGAGGCAGAATCCCAAAAGATCCTACCATCTGTGCCAGGTGCATATTGCTTTTTTGTTTTTTTTGGCCTTCAATGCTACGAGGAAAAGAGAAAAGTTTTGTCATCTAGTTTGTGTTGATTTCATTTTGAGCTTTTAGATGGCATGATACTTTGATTTCTTTCCCCAGTCTCTTCCTGTTCTAATCTTGCTATTAAAGTTGAGCAGATTGATCATATGTTTTTTCTGTTGCGCATGTGATCTTATCAGGTTCTTTTACTGCTGGTCGGCCCTTGGAGGATGCTGACTCACGAACTATTTTTGTTAGCAATGTAATTACCTTCACTCATGGACTAGTCGTTTTGAAAAGATTATCCCTTTCTCTGATGATTTCCCCTTGTCCTATATGCAGGTCAATTTTGCTGCTACCAAGGATGGCCTCTCTCGGCATTTCAATAAATTTGGAGAAGTGCTCAAGGTGGTTATTGTTACTGATGCAGCAACAGGACAACCAAAAGGGTGAAGCATCTTATATTCTTTTCTTCTTTTTCCTTGTTTCCATTCTTTTCCCGTCGATCATCTTGTATGACTAAGTGGTAACCTTGATGTAGGTCAGCTTATGTGGAGTTCATGCGCAAAGAGGCAGCTGATAATGCATTATCTCTTGATGGCACCTCTTTTATGTCAAGAATTCTAAAGGTAATCTTTAGATGCTAAATGACCGAATTATATCTCAATGGCGCCTCAACTTTGAGGGTCTTTCTTCATATAATTCAAGATGAACATATCAAAAATAGTGTCCTTTCTGTGGGTTAAAAAATGGCAATTTAGTGGACACTTTGTGGATCTTACATGTACTTTGGTTTCTTTCCTTTACATATGACATGGCCACATGGATTATGATATGACCATCATTTTCCTTTTGTAGATTGTGAAGAGAAGCTCAACAAATCAAGAAGCTACCCCTCCGATGACATGGCCTCGTGTTGCCCGTGGCTCTCCATTTGTAGCAGCTAGGTTCGGTAGAGTTCCTTTCCCTAGGGGCATGTCTGTTCAGTTTAGACCTCGCCTTCCTCTGAAACCTGGAGCCCGAAGTTTGCAGTGGAAGCGAGATGCCCAAGCCACCACTGCCGGTAGTGGTAGTTCGGGTTATGTGAATAATATTATTTCCCCTACTACACGCAGTCTTACCTATGTCCGAACAGAGCCTAAGCCAGATATGAATTCGGGTACTGCATAATTCAACAAACGTTTTCTCTTTTCTTTTGCTCTGAATCTCTCCAGTTAGTCATTGCCCCGGAATGTCTGAATCTTGACATCAAATGCTTCTCGTCCTAGACAACATAGGATCCAGCAAGCAGTTAATCTCTTTTTCTCTAAAGGGATATTTTGAAAATCGGTGGTGGTGGACGGAGACATGATTAGCAAAAGCAGGCTTTTTCTTTTGGAAATATTTGGGTTTTGTAGGGTATGCAGAAAAGAATAGTTGTTCGACCCTCGAGGCTGGTATATACACTAGATCAAATTTTGTGCGTAAGATGGACGAGATGATGGTATTCCATTTTGATTTAATGCTTTTAGGGATTGTTTACTTTAGCATATATATATATATATATTTGACAACCTTCGACCCTTAGTTTCTACACTTAATACAATGGCTTTTTAAGGCTTACTATGAGATTAGAAATCATGGGTTGTATTTGTTGGATCTAAGTACACTCTGTTTCAAGTTCTTCGTGCCAAAGAAGCTGTTGGGATGGAATGCAAAGAAGAGAAAGGGGAAGTCCCTTTTTTTGTTGAAGGCTGGATTTTGTGTACATAAACGAGTAACCCAAAATTGTATCCAATTCAATATGTTAAAGGGTATCCGTTATTAAGATATGGAAAAAAAGGGATAATAAAAGTAAATAGTGTTTATTTGTTAAGATATTTTTAATGTAACAAATTTTAATTTAGTAATTAATTTTGAAAAATTGTATAAATTAGATTAAAAAGCTATTTTTGCTTGTGTGGAGCATAAATTAAATGTCAATTATATGTGATTTAAAAGTTAAAATATTAAAAAATTGGATACTTTTAAATTTGTTATTTTATTTGAAAATAAAACTAAAAATTTATTTTATATGGTATTTGTTTATTTATAAGTCAAGAAAGAACTTTATTAATAGTTTATTTTAAGTCAATAAATAATAACTGAAATATATCAGAGAAATAGTTTCGTGGAGGAAGGAGAATTATAGCATAAGAATTAAATGACGAGTTTGAAAAAGATATAAATGAGAAGTGGGAAAGAAGTAGAAAGAGTTTGGCCGGGAGGGTCCACTCAAAATATTGGCTAGTGCACTCCAGTAATCGTGGAACTCAGGGAAGTTTATATCGGGCTGACCCTTGCGTGAAACTTAGGGTATTGACGGATCAAGCTTGAAGTAGATTTCACAGCGGTGATCGATATCCTCTCTTTTCCAGATCACCGAGCCAGGAATCTCAATCCTATAATTCTAGGCATTAATGAACTGTTCAACAAGAATTGAATTGTTGTTCATCGTTACAAATATCAAGAGAACAATAAATGCGCCGATTAATTTGCTAACTATGCAGGTCATTTTAATGTCGAAGTCACTTATTTTAATACAGCACCTATAGGATGTCACGTAATCCTTCTAAATGATTTATCGGAATCCGTTTCTCTTAACTAGTTGTGTAATTTTTAGGTTAATTTCCTTTTATAAAAAAAAAGGGAAGTAGAAAGAGTTAAATGAACTCCAAAAGAAGATATAATAATTTTCATAGCATTACGAAGTACAAACAGATGCATGAAACATAAAGGAACACCAAATGATGAATGAGTGTGTGTGTTGTGTTGCCTCTTTTGAAGCTCTTAATCTCAACTTTTTTCTTTTCTTTTTTTTTTCAAATTTATTGGAAGTAGAGCGCAATGAATGATGCAAGAGAAGCCCCGAGCAGAGAACCAACGAGGTTGGAGACTGCGGCACCGCTAGTGGGTGCGGGAGCAGGAGCTGGCTCTTGCGCCACCACTGCACTCACGGAGGCGGCGGCGAAGAGGACGGCGACAGCTACCTTCTTCTTCATCTCCATTTTTCTTTTTTCTTCTGAGAAGTACACAAACAACGAAGAATGCTTTTGGTTCAAATTCAAAGCGCTTCTTCGAGTCAGTTGAGTTTGGAGGCAGCCTGAGAAACAATGGGGGGGGGAAGGGGTATTTATAAGGTACGGCCACTCTTATTTTTAGTTGTTGTGGCTCCGGGTCTTTGGTTGGAGCGGGTCTTACGTTTGATAAATAATTATTAAATAAAATGAAACGGACGGCTATAATTGGTTACAGTTCATCTCTCACATGATAAAAAGTTAAATGACAGCTTCGTCTTAATTTAGGACACCAACAAACTCTAGTCCTGTTTCTTAGTTGTCTTAATAATTATGGATTCCATTATAATTAAATAATTAAATTAGTGAACTATTTTTCACCACAGATATTAAATCTTGACATTTCTGACTTTTTTGATCAATTCAAAACAATTTTTTAGAACGTTAAGAAATTGGGAATTTTAATTTTAATTTTAATCAAGAATTTTATTCGTATTTATTAAATTATTTCAATTTTTAATAACATTTAAAGTAGATTATTTTTTTAAATTTGAGACATCTACAAGTCATACGAGTTGATGATAATAAGAAAAGATAGCATGAGCTTATACTAAGGCACTTGGAAGCATAACTCCACGCTGAAACAAAAGTTCAGTTACATTGGAATAACAATTCACCCGAATTCGAGAGAGTGATTGGATGGATGCTCATGAAATAAGATAAGAGTAACAAAAATAGATGATCTGAATTAGTCCTTTAAGTACATAAGACATGAATTTTGCGTATCAGGAAGGACATACAGATTAGAGATACAGCTCTATTCCGATCTAACCTTGTTTGATTTTTCAAGTTTTGCCTCAAATTAAAAAATTATAAGAAAATATTTTAAATAAAATAATGTCATTTTTTATTTTTTAATTTTAATAAGTAATAATCGGGTTAAAAATATATCAGATTGAACAATAACAATATCACTCGGTAAAAATAATTCGAGGAGGTTAAATGATATCCGATCTTACCTTCTTGTAATTTCTAAAATTTTTACTTCTAAGGTTTTGAACTCCTTTATCAGTAAATCTCAGTGATCTTACATTCAATTTATTGTTGTTGGTTAATATTTACAGTAACTAATTATGTTACCCAAATGATTTAATAATAAGAGACAAACATATGAACTGAACAAAATCCATAAATTGAGAGAATAAGTATAAATGTGAAATAATAATGTTATTATTATATAGGTGTATATATATGTGTATGCAACAAAATCAATAATATAATGAATAATCTCTCACTCTCACTCAACATCTCTACTCTCTCAACCCAACAGCTCAAAAATCCCCAATCGGATTCAAAATCCAATCCTCACACAGAACAACAAATGAAGAAATGCATCTGTTGATTTAATCTAGTGATTGAGAAGACGCATCAGGGAGAGAAGAACGGAGGAGCAAACGACGATCCCTGCCACTGAATACGAAGAAGAAGCAGCAGCAGCTCCCTTGTCCATGGAAGGAGCAGGCGATGGTGCGAAATCACCCAAACCTTGTGCCGAAACAGTCGCGATGGAGGAGATCGCGATCATCATCATCATCATGAATGATACTACCGCAACGCAAATGCTCTTCTCGGATGCCATTGATACGATCGAAAAGAAAAAACTGTCGACACTGAAGAAGAAGAAGAAGAGATTTGTAGATTTAAGAGCACAAGTTACAAGAGATATTGGATGCGAATGAAGGTGCGTATGTTAATTATGGTATATATAGAGATTGGATGAATGTTGTTGTGAAGTAAAAAAGCGTGTGTGGACTGTGGACAGCTGGAAAGAAACTTGTAGAAGCAAAGAAAACGGCTATCTTTGAATTGAATACATACAAATTACTGCACATGTGAACGTTACTGTCCTTTTGTCGGTTTGGTTGTGTCGTTTAGCCGTTAGCCTAACTCTCTTTTGGCGGTGGGTGGGTACGGGTCTTTGTCTTGCTTCGAGTAAAAAACATAATATTTCTTAATTTTTAAACTCAATTCAAACTAATTAAACTTAGTAAATATATTAAATTATTAATTTAATCAACTATTTGAATTTAAAATTTTAACTAAAATTTAATTTATTGTTTATCTGATTGTATATAATTTTATTCAAAATTTAAAATTATAAAAATGTTTATGAAATTTTCTTAAAATCTATTAAGAGTTCTATATCTTAAAAATTTTTAAATTTGTCGTTAAAAATAATAAAAAATCATATATAAAAATTTTAAAATTGTCTTTTTAAATTTTTTGTTAAAACAATAAAAATATTGTATATAAATTAATCCAATATCATTAATGTAATGACTCATCTTAATTTTTAAATTATATTCAAATTTAATTAATTTTTTTTACTAAATCGTCATGTAGTTTATTTTATAGTTTTAAATTCTGATTAAAATTAATAATAAATTAGCTAAGCTTGGGATTGTAAGGAACACGTGTGGATGTGAATGCGATTCCTTCGAAGACACTTCATTTACTCAACATTAGCTCAGCTTACTTTGGTCAGGCATTAATAATCAGTTTACTATGGTAAACTAATTTGATCTTGTTTGGTAGGTTTTGTTATTCACACATACATCTATAATGTATTTCACATTTACATAATCAACTCTTTGTCCTTCGACTATTTGATTAAAATTTCTTATCTGATAGAGAAACGAAAAAATGAGATGATCCAGGAATCAGTGTTTCTGTTTTGTTTGGTAGATTACGAACAAAGATGATGAGAACCAAAAACCCAGAAAAGTAAACATCAAAAACTATACATTAGTCGTCCGGAGAAGAAAATAGCAGACGACTTTTGGACCGACCACCATGGATTCTTCACTCTTCTGGGCTTTCACATTGGAATAGACAACATCTACCTTGATGGTTGAGACAAATGAAAAACAAGCAGCTCTTCCCGGTGAGGAGAAATCGCACGCTTGATTTACTTAGGAATTACAGGATCACGTGATTGGATTTGTTCTCCTTTTGAACCGAGAAGATGAGCCAGAAAAATGAAAAACATAGGAACAGAAACACAAGCCTGCAGAACCTTGGCCCGAAAAGGCAAAGAAGTAGGAACACCATCTTCGTTGAAAACAGGAGAAATACACACATGAAGCAAACGTAGAAGATGAAACTCACCAGGATTACCGCAAAGATCATTGTTCAAAAACCTTAAAATCAACTCAACAAAATCCAATATCTCAGGAGAACAACACTCAAGAAACAAAATGTAGTGAATAAATAGAAACAACACTCCAAGACCTGGACACTCTGATACTTCTTTGTGTACTATTTGTAACTAAAAATTCAGAGAAACACCCTTATGCTACATATTTCCTATAACCTTCTACAATTCAATATACTAACTATACCTGCTGTCTTCTTTTTTTTTTCCATTTCTTTCCTGACGAAAGAAAGAAATGGGACAAGGAGCACAAGTCAACAAGCGTGCTTACGCAATCAAGCGGCTTATGCAGCTTCCAGGAAGCTGCGTATGGTCAGGTTCGGTCTATACAATGATGTAGGATTCCACCTGTTATCGCTTATAATTAAATGGTATTAGGAGTGTATTCTGGTGTTATTTAGGTATTAAACGTGTTATGCAGTCTTTGTCACCGACTACTGTTTTGTACGTTTGAAGGGGAGTGACCATCTTTCATGATTATGATCTTTTTTCTCCCTTCATTTCAACTCCATTTTAAAAAAAATTATACTCACATTATCTATTCAAATCCCTAATGCAGCCCCAATAACTTGCATGTATATAACTAATCCATTATTTCCAAATTTGCCTGCTTTTCCATATGTTTACTCGAGTTAAAAAAAGGAGACCCTGTTTACTATATGATCAAGTGCTTAGACCAATCTTACTCATGATTGAAGCCATTTCAGTAATATATCCTGCACTTGGCAAGATATCTTCAATAAAAGATATCAAGAAGACCATTGTTTTAAACATACACCTGTAAGCATTGTCGAAGGAAGTTCTTGGCAGACGATAAAAAGTAACATCCTAGATAAATAACAGAAAAATGTGGAACCTCAAACAACTTCCTTGCAAAACAACTCCAGGGGAAATGACAAAATGCAGATCAACAATTTCAAAAATGTCTTTGCCAAATCCCACCAATGGAAGAAATGAACATAAAAAAAATAGGTCCGCAAGAATTACACTACAGCAAAGCTATTGAATGCTTGGACAATTTGGAGAGATTTAAGATACCAGTGTTTGGAGCCTTGAACAAGTATTTCGAATAGGCAATAACAAAAAATACTTATTCACCACTAAAACAAATACTTGAAGCAATCAAAGTTCTGCAGTAGAGGACTCTAAACCATCCTAACTTAAACGGTGCTCAATGTCCACTGGCTTCCAGATGGCCGGAATTTGACACAAGTCAAAGACAATACTTATTTGCTGCACAGTTCATATTTCAAGACATTCGAACAAACAGACGTGCACACACATACCAAACAGAAATTTCAATTATAAAATTACAATAACATAGGGCATTTGATGGCCAAGATTAAGCCAGAGGTGACGCTAAGCCTGATTCATACATCCAAATTTGCCAAAAATGTATATTTGCAATTTGGAATAACATATCAGTATTATTCACCCAATTTGCAAATTACCAACAAACGAGGACATACAAACACTGTATACTTGCTGAACAATAGATTGAATGCATAGATGAAAAAGTTATTAGAAATACCTTATTTTATAATAGACAGTTGGCACAAACCTGGTATCTTTAGCTATCATGATATTTCCATCTTCAACTATAAGATGACTTTCAACCACCTCTGCCAAATGACCACCACAACACACATGCTGCAAAGTTTGAGCACACTTATCACGAATCTTCAAATGCCTCACACTGATCCTTATTGAAGTGTGAAAGTGTGATGAACACTAGAACAAAATGACAATTCATTATAAATCACAGAGTTGAACGAACAAGTCTACAGATGAGAGCAATCCACCCTCAAAAATAGCTCATCTTTGCAACATATAACTTGGGGAATATTGCTCCTTTTTGTTCTATCCTTCACGAATCACTGCTTTACAACATTAGTAAGGGAGAAGAGAGTCTCTAGATGAATGAAACTTGAAATTTGTTTTGTCAAAGAATATCTTGCTTGATATTACCAACGTACAGAAAACTTCACTAAGCATGTGTGGGCATAAGCACATAGAGAAAGTAGCATAAGGAATTCTCAGTAAACATACAACTACTTAAACACTGCAAAGTGACCAAAATTTTCACAAAGAAACCTGAATATCATTCAGCATAATAATAAAACTTAACAATTGTTTTGAAAACCATGTCCCAGATCCTTAAATAGTTGAGCTTCCATGAAGCCAAAATGATTCCCAAGTCCAGGGGGCAAAAGAAATA
This sequence comes from Erythroxylum roraimae, assembly GCA_027568915.1. Classification (NCBI taxonomy): domain Eukaryota; kingdom Viridiplantae; phylum Streptophyta; class Magnoliopsida; order Malpighiales; family Erythroxylaceae; genus Erythroxylum; species Erythroxylum roraimae. The sequence continues at coordinate 110,736 of JAOSBL010000004.1, read as the reverse complement.
TGTGCCACCACATATGGCTAAACATAATAACCAGAGCAAAAATCCTTAGCCTAATCATTCTCCTCATCGCTGGATAAGTCACTTGAATCCATACTCATCAGCATAAATCCTAAGGCCATGTCCATTGTTGTTAAATCCTCATCAAAAAAATTATCAGCATCAAAGCCCAGTTCTTCTTCGCCCATTAAGTGCTCAAATACATCATATAATGCATCCATATCCACAACATTGGATCTTCGTGGAGGCTGCCTACGTGGAGGGGGTCGCTGATATTTCCAAGTGTATGATCCTGGCCTCACAGTATGCTGGAAGACAACACAAGAGTCCATCCATTAAAGGAGTCAAAATGCTACCCACTCCATGATGAAAGTCAATGAACATAATGGCAAAACATAGGTAGATCGAAAACTGCTTACAGAGATCAGTTTGACTCTTGAATAAATCAACATTGCAACAAACTGACAATAGATTCAGTTCAGAGATCTCTATGTTCATTCCTAATATGAGGTTTTAGCACACCAGACAGACAGAATTGTTGTAAACAACCCAATGGTGTGATTGAAATAAAATTAAATATTTAGATTTCCCTTGGTCCCAAGGAGACTAAATAACTTAATTTGTCCAGTTGCAATGTGCTGGCACAGGTTTGACAGTTTATGATGTTAGAAGCCAAAGGTAAAAAGATAAATGGTATTAAACAGACACAAAAGCGAAACACACTATTTAACACATTGATAGTATCTAAGCCTACAATTCATATAGATTCTGATAGTATCTAAGCCTACAATTCATATAGATTCTCTAAAAGAACATGCAATTAAGAACCCTAGCTGAGTTTAAGCATGGTCCAACAGAATTCAAAAGAAAGAAAGTAGCTGCTACAAATAGAAATTGGCTATAAAATTTAAAAGTAAGGAAAAACCAAGATTACCCAGGGGCAAGTTGATGAATAATGACCATCTTTATAAGTTGCTTCAACTTCTATAAATATGAAGTCAAACACTAAAACTACAGCCCAGGCAGCCTTTTGGACAAAGCAGAGTACAAATTACAGAGAAAACTGCAGCAGGAAGAGTTGAGCTGATGATACCTTGTAAAAACAACTCGTCCCAAATGGGCAATTCCCATTGCCAAATTTGAAGTGCTTGCAATCAATCGAGCTGCAACAATTAAAAAACAATCCAGTTAGTTTTACCATGACAAGAAACATATTTTAGGAAATGGTCACAGTAATCAAAGTCTCAAGTCAATCATTAAAATGATGAATTGCCAACATTATACTAATGTCATTCAACAATAATTTTCTCCATATCAATAATCAAATAATCACATCTTCCTACATAGCACAGAAATCAAGTTGA